>JAULJZ010217524.1:0-18066 GCA_032270985.1 Heliamphora pulchella | reverse complement strand
ATTCTCCACTCCAGTTAATCTCGATCAGCTCAAAAAATACTATCCCTGAGGTAAAAATAAAATAAAAATAAAAACTCGCTCAGTCGAAAACCAAAAAGGCAACTCAGACAAAAGTTAGAGCATCTCGCAAGTCCAAAAATTGGAAAGGGCGACCTTGGCAGAAATTAGGGCATCATAAAAGGAGAGTGTCAATACCCGAGTGAAAGCCAAGCCCGAACTACGTTAATGCCTGATTCCATCTTTTTTGGATAAGTAGGCAGCTTCTTTTAAGAAGTCCGGCCATTTTCTTTGTTTCTAACCACTTTGAATCTGAGTAAGACTAATGCAAATTAATTTTTGAATTTTGATAATAAAGACATTTAAGCTTTGGATAAATTTAAACCATCTTAAACACAAAGTGGGAGTTTTTCATTACTTTAGACAAGCCTACAAAGTTCTTAAATAAAGGGAGGGCACACAAGTCCCAAACTCTACAAATAAAAAAAAGAAAGCTGTGAAATTTTTCAAAATAAAGCAGAAATCCTCAAACTCTTCTCCTTTTCGTTGCTTGATTTCCTTCTTCTCTATCGTTCTTTTTCCTATCTTGTGTCAACCATGTCTTGTATTCAGCAAAAAGATCGGGACACTACAACTTGTGCATCTCCATCAATGAGCGAGATGACCAGGCATCCCGATACTGTGCTAGAAGAAGAGCCCGCGGTGCAGAGGAAAACAAACTGCCTCGAATTTCGAGAAATACGATCTGACTTCACCCGAACTACCGCATGATCCTATGGGGGTAGTAGAAAGTAGTCTGACGTAGGCCAACAAGCAGCACACCAGGATGATCCATAGTGGTCAGAGTCATAGCAGGAATCCGCCACCAGGGGCACTGCCAGGTAATGTCTGGGCCAATCAGAGCAGAAAGATATTGTCGCCAAGATGCCTTAGTGTCACATATCTGATAACGCGGACGGTAAGGGAAAGCAGTGGCATTGTGTCTATCAGTAGGAGGTTTCTGTATGAGGTTCACCTTCTCCATCAGCCAGATCTACAGCAAGAGTTAGAACAGTAAGAGAAAAACCTTTGCAGTATAACAGAGAACTTGATACAGAGGAAGATGTTAAGCCCACCTGGAGAAGTAAGGAGCTGCAAGAAAAGGTGGTGGTTTCGCCACGATGAACACCGTCCAAGCCTAACAGTGTCTCAGCCAAAACCAGGGGTACAAAGTCTTTTTCCATCCACATTTGGCCAGCAATGTCAACCAGGACACAACTAACCCGCCCATCGGAAGGGACAAGTAGATACTAGGCAAAGAGGCAGAAGTAAAGTGCATAACGACGCCGCAGCTGAAAGTCGAGATCACTGAGGTCACCAGTGGGATGAAATCTCTCAATAAGCCATGAGATGTCAAGATAGTCACCCGAGGTCAGAAGGGAAGCCTCCATCCTAGATAGACCACAAAATTGCATCCCTTGCTACCGAGCTGAGAGGAAGGGAGTAGGAACGAAAATAGATCCCCGCGGAGCCAAGTCCAAAATGGAAGCAAACTCTTCCACAGGGGGACAAAGTTCTTCGAGACCAAATCGAAAGACATGGGACTGCAAATCCCACAGTTATGCACCAGCCATCAGCAAAGGTCTGTTAATCTTCACGGTCCTCAATGAGAAAAGGGCATTCAATCAGAATGGGGAGAAGTTCAGACGTTCAATGTGGGAAAATGTTTCAATCCATGGAGAAAGAGGAGAAGCCATCTGAGTCGGAGTAACAGTAAATGGGGCATCCAGGACTGTATTTATGTGGCTAGGAAGGGCGAGAAATCAAAATTTTGACAAAAAGGACAATAAATGTGGCGACTGCCACCTTGTGAGTAGGCGACCGCCAACTCTAAAAAGCATAGTACAGTAACATCATTCCCTTTGACCAAGCGACCGCCATGTTGAAGTGGACGACCGCCAAGTAGACATTTTGGAAAAGTGGCGACCGCCATGTTAAAGTATGGCGACCGCCATATTTGAACATGACGAGTATAGGACAATTTACAGTTTGTGTGATCTGCGGGTTGTGACAACTAAACTATGCATCCAAGGCATGTTCGAGCAGTAAATAAGATAGAATCATGCTTCAGACGGATTAGCAGATAATAAAATGGCACGAAGGCCCAAAAATGCAGTATAGTGTATCAAAATAAAAACTGGGGCACCCAAGCCCAATAAAAACAGTAAACTGGGGCACACAGGCCCATGAATCAAGTAAGTGTATGTCAAAAATGTCAAACTGGGGCACGTAGGCCCATAAAATGTAAATATAAAAATTAGGGGAGAAGAACTCTCTCTCTCAAGCATGTCTCGGGCAAACTCGCCGGGAAGAGCCAGCCTCCTCCGAGCTGTCATCCTCGAAGAATCTGTCAAAGTCGTCACCATCGTCGCTGCTAGAGGAAGAAACAACTCTAGATCGACTCCGAGCAGACGAACCCGACCCTCTGGAATGAGCTCGAGAGGAAGCACGAGACCCGCGACCACGGGGTGGAACTGGAGCAGGGGCAAGAGCAGGAGGCGGAACAGCAGCAGCTACAGGTGGCTGTCAAAGGAGAAGAATAATAAGAAAATAGTATACAGAAGAACAAAGAGATAAAAAAGGACAAACACTTACTGGCCGAGGAGCAAAAGGAACTCCAGCTGCGCGCAGAGCAGCATCCTGCTGGCGAGTAAGGGTCCGCAGGCCGCTCATCACCAGCATGAGATGATCCAGCCAGGCCTGATCCGTCTGGTAAGAAATAATATAGAATTGAGTAATCTACGAATAAAGAAGGGTAAAAAAGAAATAGTAAGAAAAGGGTCAAACCTGAGCATGCTCTGGCCAGAACTCCGAAGCTGGAGGAATCGGGATAGGAATGTCGAAAGCATACCCGTCTACAAAAGAAGATACGATCCAGGGTATCTCGACTCTCCCAACCCTAGCTCCACCAGCTAGACTGGCATCTCCACCAGCCGGACCAGCATCCCCAGTAGCAGCAGCAGCTCCAGCACCAACACCCGTAGTCTCTAGTGCCTGTCCTCATCTCCTGCCTCCTAGGACAACCGGGCTGGGTCCTATTGGCTCCATCAAATGAGCCCGGGCCCAGGCCATGTAGCCTCCCTCCGCTATAAGCAACTCCATAGCGGGGATCCCCACTGTCTCTAGCAGCAGGTCGACGGGGCCCAGATCCTCAGTCCGGCGCATACAGGCCAGAGGAACCACTGGGATCCAGAAGTCATCCAGGTCGAGCGACTGGCAAACCACTCGCTCTCTTAGATAGTACTCCCTCCCAAATGGGCCCTCCAACAGGATACGCCTCGCAGAGATGTCGCAGCTGCGCATCAGATCTGCGCTTGCCCGATCCTCTATCCCCCTTCAGACACCTCAGTGGACCTGCAAAGTACAGAACAACGTAAAGAACGGTAAAACATACAGAATGATGAACAGTGTGCAGTAAACAGTGCGGTGCGGTACAGTGAACAGCACAGTAAGCAGAAAGTAGTATATTGAACAGAAAATAAAGATACCTGGTCGAGGATCAACCGGTCCAAAGACACCCGGAACCGGTCCAGATCTTTCCCTCCAGCTTTCTTCCCCTTCAGCCCACGGGACCACCGGGCTGCACGGGGAATAACCAGAGGGTCTGCCGCGGAGTTCGCCGGGACGTGAAGCCCGAGGAACTCATAGGTTCACAACTGCAAAGAAGAAGACGTCAGCCAACAGAAATAATAGATAACAGAAATAGATGAAGAACTGCAGAAAATAAGTCATATCTCCCAGACCCTCCAGTATCCTCCAATGCTAAGCTCCTGATGGAACCGGGTCAAGGTTCGCATGAAGCTGTAGAGAGTGGCCAGAACAGCGCCTCCCCAGTGGTACGAAGCAACCCGGTCAAGACGAGCCAGGCCGCTCAAGTAGTGTAAATGAACGGTATTCTCCTTGTTCGAAAACAAGGAGGTACCGAACATATACATGAGAAAGCCTCGGGCAACCCACTCACAATGACGAGGCTCAGTACACTGAAAGTGTCTGAACCGCTCAAAGAACTAGGTATATCTGACTCTGTCGCGGTCCATCTGAGCAGGAACAGCCCCGAGGAAGTACAGATACTAGTAATCAACGCAAAGTCCAGAGGTGTTAGAGTAGTCTCGAAGGTAGTGAAGTGAAAGGTGTTGGTGGTATCCCACCACCGCTCGGGCAAGACTGTCAGCCATACCCGATCATTACTCATTCTACCCAGCAGGGGTATGAAACGAGCAAAACCAGAGGCATCAATGTAAGCCCAGCTAGGAGCAGGGAGGGCGTCATACCACTCCAACACCTCTCCGGAGGTAGAACCCCCGAAGCCTAGGACATAATGACCAGCATGTAAAAGAAGACAGATAAAGAACATTAAAAGAATAAATCAAGTAAGCAAAGTGTAGAAAATATTTGAAGCCAAAGGAAACAAGGCGCCCTAACTCTAGGTTCGTGTGCAAGTGGCGACCCTTTGGTTTCTTTTAAACCCTAAGAAACTAGACACCCTAACCTTAGGTTCGCGATTCCTTGTGACCCTAAGCCCTAGTGCACCAGGCATATTTCTATCATTCTATCCTAGGTTTCTTCCCAAATATTTATAAAAAAAATAATAAATAAAAAAAATAATTAAAAAAATATACAATAATAAAAAAAATAATGATAAAAAAAGAGAAAAAGAGAACAAAAATCTTCTTAATATTTCTAAGATTTTCTCAAAATTTTCTTAAAATTTTCTAGGATTTTCTAAATATTTTTAAGATTTTCTTAAAATTTTCTCAAAATTTTTTTAAAATTTATAAGATTTTTCTTAAATTTTCTAAATATTTCTAGAATTTTTTCAAAATTTTCTCAAATTTTTTCTTAAATTTATAAGATTTTTCTTAAATTTTCTAGGATTTTCTAAATATTTCTAGAATTTTCTCGAAATTTTCCTCGAATTTCTAGAAATTTCTCAAAATTTTCTCAAAATTTTTCTCGAATTTCTAAAATTCTTCTCAAAATTTTTAAAAGTTTTCTAAAAATTTTCAAAAAATTCTTCAAGTTTTTAAGATTTGCCCCAATTTTCTAAGATTCTTTCCAAAATTTTCTAAGGTTTTCGAAATTTTCCAAATATTTTCTAGATTTTCGAAAAAAAATTGCCTCAGATTTTAAGATTTTCGACAAAATGGCCTAGAATTTTGATAAAAATTATCCCTTTTAGTTTTGCATACCCGAAAAAAAAAATCAAAAAATCAAAACAATGATTCCCCCTAGATTTGTGTCTTTCGTCAAAATAGCAATAAAAAACTTAAGCCTTTTTAAGATTTTCGCTAAAATAATCGTCCATTTTTGTTGGTTCTTTAAAAAATCATATTTGTCCCTACTGTTTTGATCTCCATTGCATAGGTACCTAAGCTAAACTCAAATTCCAATCATCATCTATCAATCAACATCCACATCAAAATCATTCAACGCATCAAAAATAAATCATCATCATCAATCATCATCATCAAAACACATCATATGGGGGATCCTAAACATGCGTCTACGTTTAATATTCCATGCTCTGGTATTAAAACAAGTAAGGATGGGGTACTTACCGATGGGCACTAACGAGACATATGATGGTCGGGCTCCCGCAGTAGAATGTCAGCCGCAACAACATCAGCTGGGGGCTCATAGCATCTCAAACCGCGAGGAACCGCACGATGAGGTAATGGATCATGCGTATGCGGGTCAAAAGGTGCTGGATGACCATCTCCAGCATCGGGGACCAAAAAGTCAGCCATCACGGCCTCTGCAGTAGCATCAGCAGCCGCCTAAGCCTCAGCAGCTGCTCACGCCTCCTCGGTAACTCGACGGGAGGCAAGCTTCGCCTCGAGCACAAGAGCATCCATCGCAGCAGTAGGCTGCGTGGAAGTGCCCCCACTAGCGGAAGGGTCCCGTCGTGACCCCGAATAGTCATCTCCATGGCCCTGGCCCGCCATGAAGAGGAAGGGAATCACAAATAAAATGGTGAACATGGTGTGAGAGCTTGGAAACAAGAAAAGAACAAAACAAGGCTTGAGAGCAAAGAAAGTTTGAGAGAGAGTCGAGAGCAAGAGAGGCTAGAGAGAGAGTGAGATATGAGGGAATGAGCCACACCCGCGCACCTGGGGAGACCTTATGTGCGCCTGGAGTTGGCGGTCGCCAACCCCAAAGTGGACGAGTGCTCGGTTTCCCAAAACCACACGGCGACCGCCATGCTGGACGGGTTTTTATCTAGCGGCCGCCACTTTCGAAGGGTTTTGATCATGGCGACCGCCATGTTAGAGGGGAAACGGTTCCTCTTCCCCAGACTGCCAACAGTCATGTCATGGAAGGGGCTGTTTGGGGGGCCTTTTTAATATGTGTTTTGTTTATTTTCACTTATCTTCTTTTTAGCAAAAATAATTTTCAGAAAAAGCATAAAATTTAAAAAAATTGACCTCTTCAAAAAAAAAAAGCCAATAATAAATAATAAATTTTGTTTCCTTAAAATTTTATTCTTGTTTCTTCATCCCGAATTTTAGGTCTTAACTCGACCTATTAATTCGTAGTTTTTCACTCTGATAAATTTAATTTTAAGCCATAAATTTGGCTTTTAATTATTTTTAATTTCGTATCTCATCCTGAATTTTAGGTCTTAACTCGACCTATTAAATCGTAATTTTCCACTCCGATAAATTTAATTTTAAGCTATAAATTTAGCTTTTAATTATTTTTAATCTCATATCTCACCCCAAATTTTAAGTCTTAACTCGACCTATTAAATCGTGATTTTTCACTCCGATTTAATTTTAAACCATAAATTTGGCTTTTAAATATTTTTAATCTCGTATCTCCCCCCAAGTTTTAGGTCTTAACCCGACCTATTAATTCGTGATATTCTCTCTGATAAATTTCAAAACCTTAACTTGGCTTTTATCTCATACCTCGCACTAACTCGTCGGTCCTCCTCACGACCCTAAACTGACTCGTCGATCCTCCTCTAAACTGACTCATCGATCCTCCTCATGACCATAAACTGACTCATCGGTCCTCCTCATGACGCTAAACTGACTCGTAGGTCCACCTCATGACCCTAAACTGACTATAAACTGACTCATCGGTCCTTCGCATAACCCTAAACTGACTCATCGGTCCTCCTCACGACCCTAAACTGACTCATCGGTCCTTCTCATGATCATAAACTGACTCGTCGGTCCTTCTCATGACCCTAAACTGAATCATTGATCCTCCTCACGACCCTAAACTGACTTATTGGTCATCCTCACGACCCTAAACTAACTCGTCGGTCCTCCTCATGAACCTAAACTGACTCATCGGTCCTCCTCACGACCCTAAACTGACTCGTTAGTCCTCCTCATGACCCTAAACTGACTCGGTCCTCCTCATCACCTTAAACTGACTCGTCGGTCCTCCTCATGACCCTAAGCTGATTCGGTCCTCCTTATGACCATAAACTGACTCGTCAGTCCTCCTCACGATCCAAAACTGATTCGGTCCTCCTCATGACCCAAAACTGACTCGTCGGTCCTCCTCATGACCTTAAACTGACTCGGTCCTTCTCATGACTCTAAACTGACTCGGTCTTCCTCATGACCTAAAACTGACTTGGTCCTGCTCATGACCTTAAACTGACTCGTCGGTCCTCTTCATGACCCTAAACTGACTCGTCGGTCCTCCTCATAACCCTAAACTGACTCGGTCCTCCTCATGACTCTAAACTGACTCGGTCCTCCTTATGACCCTAAACTGACTCCTCAGTCCTCCTCATGACTTTAAACTGACTTATCGGTCCTTTCACGACCTAAAATTGATCGATATCTTTCTTGCATTATACATGTTTGCATTACATTATACTTGTCATGCATCATATTTCTTATCTTACATGCTTGCATTTTGCCCCATGAACTACGTTTTGGTCTGATCCCTAGCAAAATGGGTACGTAGGCAGTTCGATTAAAATTCGAGTACGACCAATATCATATGCATACTTGTGTGTTTGTGACCTAAGATTGACGGCTCGGTCAAATGGTTGTTGTCTCTAGGTCTTTGATATAATCTGCATCATGCGTTGCTACGCAAGTTATATCATAGAGGGGTAACTGTAGACTCCCCAATTTGACCCCACCTAATATTAGGCGAATTTGATGATGAAAACAAGTGGAATAGTGCCTCGGTACAATCCTCAGGAAGTGATCCAAGCTCGGTATTTGAACCCAAAACCTTTAAACCAATGAAATTTTGACGAACCATCGAAACTTGCTGCCCAAGTAAAGCGACCGCCAACTCTCAACCTGGCGACTGCCATAAAACTTTGTAGAAATCCTACCCAAAAGTGACGACCGTTAACTCCAAATGGCCTAACGTGTCCCTTAAACGTGGCAACATCTCATTGGCTGTTACACTTTATAAATACCGTACCCCTGGTATGTTTTCAAAGAGAGAATTTGAGTGTGAGGTTTTGAGAGTGAAGCTCTACCGAGACGCCGAGCAATTCCAAGTCCCGACGGCGAAGCTTTGTCGAAATACCGAGTCCCAAACCTCTAATACCTACAGTGGAAGCCTCAGCTTGGAGTCACTAACCGAGGATTGAAGCACATTCTCCAATTTGACGATTCCATGATTCAGGTACCTCGTTTGGATCCCCGGTCTTTCTAGCTCTATTTCCTCTAATTTGGAGTGACCGGGTTAAAAATTCAATTTCAAATTATCTGTTCTTTCCATTTATGTAGTTAATCTTGTTTACTTAGTATAATTTAGTTGTTTTATTTACTTCTTTAATTGTTAATTCCTTCATACTCACACTTAGCACATTGTAATTTCTATTTGTATCCATTAATTGGTACTAATATATTTCGGTATTTACAACTTAAAAATATTGTTAATTGTTATAATAATACACCTATATTTACGTAATTGTAGTAATTAATACTATATTTCGCATTTAAATTGAATAGTTGTAATTAATTCATTTGTCTCTTAAATATTAGTCCAATCTTATTCATTAGAATATTTTATTTCCTTTTTCTTTTCCTTATTCTTTTAATGTAGTAATTTTATTTTCATTCCTTAGTTATTTTAATTTATCTTTCCAGCATTAGTTTAATTTTCTTGCTTTTTTATTTTTTATTTCTTTAATTAGTCTAATTTTCCTTTAATAATGTTCTAGTTCATTTTCTTTTCTTATAATATTAGTTTAATACTCCATTTTATTTTAATTTTAGCTTAACACTCCTCTTTTATTTTTCATATTCTTTTTCTTTTAATATTAGTGTAATTTCTTTTTCTAGCATTTTATTATTAGTCTAAATCCCTTTTAAATGTTACATTCTCTCTTTCCTTTTCTTTTGAAGTTAGTTTAATTTTCTTACTATAGTATTTCTTTTATCCTTTTGTTAAACCCAAAAATCACAAAAAGGCTTTTAAGTTAATTTTTTTTAAATAGCATTATAATTTTCTTTTCTCATAATAGTTAAAACTCAATTATTCTTTTCATGTCACTTCTTTCTTTTATTTTATTTTATTTTTCCTTTTATTCTTTTTTTTTAAAATAAAAAATGTTAATAACTAAATCTTCTTTTTAGTTTAAAATCTTCCATTGATAGGTTAACTTTTCTTCTATAATATCTTTCTTTTTTTTTCTTCTATTAATTACAAAAAACACAAAATCATAAAATATCTTTTAATATTCTTTTTATTCTTTTTATTTTCATCTTTTATGTAAATAATTAAATTTTTTTTTTAATGGCATTTTCTACCCTTCTTATTTTGTCAAATATCTTTCATTTTTTTTGGAACTTTAATTTCTCTTTAAGTATAAAACCCTTTCTTTTCTTTTATTAGCAAATTTTCTTTTAATAAATTTTTTTGTATGCATTTCTCAAATCTACCTAGTTTATTTTCTACCTAGTTTAGTTTATTTTCTATCTAGTTTATTGTCTACCCAGTTTGCTTTGGTATTATACATATTTTGGTCATTTTCTTAGAACCATGCCTTTAGCTTATTTTTACTTGCAATCCATGATTATGTAATTTTAGCAATTTTAGCATATTTTTATTCTTTTAGCCAAATCATGCTAGGTTTAGGTTGTCTAAACAATATTACATGTGGGTATGTGTACCATGCATTCTTTAGTTAGAAATTACATGCCATAGGATTTAGGATTTTATCATTTTATTTGTTTTGATTTGGAGTACTATGTACATATCTTATGTATTTTTTATATTTGATTTTAGATGTTCTCTCTTTATCTTCATTTTTTTATTTGCATGCATTTGAGAAGTTCTATTAAAGAACCAATGATGATAAATAGAGGTCAACTTTATAGTTAGGCAAACGGGGTGCCTAACACCTTCCTCGATTCGTATCTCAGCTCCCGAACCCTCTTTATCTGGTTAATGTTTTAAAGATCAGTAGCCAATTTTGTTTTTCTTAGTTTTTCTTATAAACTAAGTGGCGACTCTATTTTCAACAAAATGGGTTTTCAAAATTTGATTTTCAAGGTGTTAAAAGATTTTTCTAAACATTCTTTGAAATTTTTATTTTTGAATATTTTTCAAAATAACCCCTAAAATCCCAACGATACAATATGCTGCAAGTCTTTTAGTTGGTGCAGAATTCCACTACTAGTTACTGGATAATTCCAAATCCCATGCATCACTGTTTTGGATTTGCTCCAAATAGTTTCGAAAAACAGCGCTATTGTGGATTTGCGCGTTGGCTGCGTTGGCTGTTAGGAGAAATCACTGAAAACAGGGTTGGAATTGCTTTGGAAACCAGCGGCTGTTGGATTGGTTGAAAACTGCTTCAGTGCGCTGCTTGCTTGGAAAACCTGTTTTGATTGGAAACTTGCGCTGCTTTTGTTGCAAAACTGCACTGCACTGATTTGCGCCAAAACAGTATTGGACGCTGTTGAAACAGTTTCGGAAAAACAGTGCCTACTGGAATTAAAATTGCTCCACTGTTTGCTTTGAAAAACCGGCGCTGGCTGAGTTGGAAAACACTGCTTTGATGGTGCTTTTTACACTAAAACAGTGCTGCGTTTGGCTTCTTCTGTTGCTTCTGTTTGCGCCGCTGCCCAAGGCAGCGTTTGGCTGTTGCGGCGGCTGTTTGCTTCCCTTTTTTTAAAAAAAAATTCAGAAAAAAATTATTCTGGAGAGTAAAAAAAAACTGCAAAGCAAACGTCGGAACCATCGCTGGTTGCCGCTGCCTACCACCACCAGTTGCCGCCGCCTTCGTTCTTCCACTTGTTCTTCATTCTTTTTATATATATTTTTTTTTTAAAAAAATAAAAGAACGAGAAATCGAAAAACAATAATATTTACATTGATTCCATGCCTCCGTAGAGTTCACAATCAATCTACTACGATCAATTCTTGTGGTTAAAAAAAATATAATCATCATTCATGCATTCAATTAAACATGAAAATAAATAATGATCATAAAACTGGGATTTAGAACGCCTGCAAAACAAAGTTAGCAACAGTTCTAAAACTACCTGACCCTGATAACAGTAAACAAAAAATAAAACGGCTATGATACCAATTATTGGAGGTAAGACTGCTAAGATCTTTGTTTTTGCAAACGATTTTCGGTAAAAAAAAATTAACTGGACTGGCAATCGCCAAAATGGGCTCTAAATAAAACTTTTGATAACGAACGATCAGAATAAAACCCGTGCAACCAAAATTAATTTAGGAAAATACCTTTTATCGATCGATTCTTCAACTACGATTTGATTCCGAGTTGAAACTCCTGTCAGATCTTCTATTGTATTTCTTTACGCGATTCTCGAACGTTGTGTGGGCTACGAACTATCGAGAACTCGTACCGACAGAACCTAGATATATTTAGTCTTGAAAGACAAGTTGTGATTTATTAATATAAAACTGGTTCAGCCTACCCGCATATATATAGTGCTATAACAGGGACCTAGGGAATAATTATGAGTAAGACTTCCAGTGGAACAAAGACACCTACTAGCGGTTTCTACAATTACGGAAAGACGTAGCGGTTTCTGCAATTTTCATAAAAAATTGAATTACAGTTCACACCACTAAAGAACTATAATTGCACTCTGACCCATAATCTGAAGACCTTCTTGCATTGAGCTCTTGTTATTAAATGCTTACCATTTCTCCCCACGTTCAGATTCTCGATACCCGCCAATAAAATTTAATTACTGGCAATTTAATTTGATCGGCATCTTGATATTCCTTAAACCCTTTTGCTTAACTTATTTAACAGTCAGATAATCAAATCCACCTGTAGGGTTTGGCCCGGTCAAAACTTATAAGTTTCCTTAAGGGGGTATCGTCAATCCCAATCTTTCGGGACGTGAATTCTGTCAATAATTAATATTTGCCATATAAATAATACCGCTATTCAACTCATTGGGAATATAGACCTATATAAGATCGCACCCTCTAGTGAATCAAAACAATAAATATTAAATATACGCAAATTAATAATTATTTCAGGATTAAGAGGATAAGCACTATTCATAATAATCTTGGAATGTAAATTAATTTATATAATCAGTATAAAATTAATTACCCAAAATATTCTGTTTAATATACATAAAGTGTACTGGCACAGAGAGTTGGAACAATAGACAACGCTATTATCTTGTGACGCCCTGTCCTCCGGACACGTCAGGACATACATAAGTAAAGATAAAGGGAATATTCTAACCAGTCATTCATATTTAAAAATCATAAATATTACATCATTAAGAGTTTTGAACTAATCAAAAAATACATAACGTTTATAGTTTCGCAAAAGATTTAACTAAAATTACAATGAATCTGTGGGAAACTAAACAAAAGAGCAAAAAGATGAACTTCAAATCCTTCAGCTAGCGTTGTCGTGGTCGACTAGCTTCTATTACTCACCTTGTTCTTCAAAACCTCTTTCTCCTTCTGGTACGATTTCCTCAAAAAGCTCTTCCTCTTCACTTGTGGTACGAATGCCATGAGCCAAAGCTCAGAAGGAAATTTCCTAAATCGTCTAACAAACTCACAACAAAATATCCTACAATACATATCGTATAATACCCTATACAATCTATGGTCAAAGAAACAAACAATTTAACATTTTCAACATGATAAGCATGCATAAGAGCAATTGTGCAAATGCGTGATGCAACTAATTTTATTTTCTAATCCAAATTTAAACTTAAGTTATTATAGGCTCTCCCAAATCGAGGTGAACTATTCTAATCCCCATGATCCCAATCACGCTGACCAAGTCTATCGACCGACAAAGAGCGTTCTTTAAGCCGTGGGACGACTACGTAGCGGACTAAGTGTCCAGCGGGGTCATCACTGATGGCAAGGGCGTGGACAAGTCAACACTCAGGCTCTCGAATGTCAGGTCAAGGTTAAACGTGGGATCGCGAAATTTAACTCCTATTATTACGCCACTCGAACCGCATTCACCAAAAAATATACATTATAAGCAATAAGGTACATTTAGCACTTGGGGCAAAATCATCCCAAAAAAAAATAAATCATGGCATATAGCCAGTATCACAATATTCCAATTCTATCAATCACAGTACCAACCCTAAGGTTTAATTTTTATTTTTTTCTCAAAATAAAACGGTGAACCACGCGACACCCAACCCAATTTGAAAGAAACAAAGGGACTCCGATAACCCAAGATGAAGTGTAGAGATGCTCATGATGTACAATATGCTTCTCGTGTGCAATTAATTATAGCATGGCATATAAACACAGTATGACACGGGGTACAACTTGCTAAAACATCAAGTACAAGCATGCGAAGAATAACCATAATTTATGCAGCATAGAATCGAACTACAGACATGGGTTCATTTCATTAAAATTATTATTTCCATACACCAAACATTCACAATGTTCATATAAAGTTACATAAGGTTCACACACTCAAGTTCCATAAGTAACATGTCATTCGAACACTTAGCCAATTTTAGGTAAAAGTTTAATTACTAGTTTTAAAGATGCGACAGTGTTTTTAGGCACTTAGACATTGATTTAATTTCTAAAATTTGAACACCAAGTAGATAAAAATATTTGATACAACTTTCATGCTTAGTACTAATTTTAGATCTTAGGAAAAAAAGGTCATTTGATTTAATTTAGGGAAAATCATTCAACACTTTACAGAGAAAAGTGCAGAATTTAGGCCTCTGTTGGCCATGATTTTGGGGCATCAATTCAAGGGCTCTAGGTCTGATGATTTGGGAGGTTTTAGTTTAAAGTGTCACCTACAAGTTTCATGTTTTGAGTTAAGGCAAGTTGTTTAGAAAACGTTAGTGATTTTGGCTAATTTGTAAAAAGGGTTTAGTCAGCCAAAAAGGGGTTTGCAGAATGTATTTTGTTAACAGAGAGTTATCAAAACCTTTGGGGTATCATCATAGGGTATTTTGGGTTGATTTTTACTCAGTAGTTAGTTTAATATGTTAGCTACATTTTTCATGTTTACCACTTCTGGATTTAGATTCTAAAAAGTTGGGTTTTGGGTCTCACAAAATTGTGTGACAGAGAGGTCTGTCAGTCACTAAACCTTAACAGCTACTTTGGAAAGGATTTTGACCTATCAAGACTTCATATTTTTGGCTCATTTTTGGTGGACTGAAAGATAAATATGTTCTCTACAAGTGTTATGTTTTGACATAAGCTCGGTTCTCACTCTAACTTAGGGTTTTTAGGTCTGCAACTCGGAGTGGTCAAGATCTGACACTCTTTGGCAAAAATGAGATATCTGGAGTTCTACTTAACGAAATCACTTCAAACCAATTTCATATGAAAGATAACTTAAAAAGATAGGTTTGGACACATTATTTTTCTACAATTAGTTATGATGTTTTAAAGTTGGTAGCAAAAAGTAAGTCCAGAAAATCATGCTACTTAGGGTTTTGATTGCTTAGCTTATGTTGTGTACATTTTGGACATGTCTTCTTTGCATGCATGATGTAAACTCACATATACCAAAACTCCAGAATACACACAAGTCATAAAACTCAAAAATATATACATGCAAGCACATACAAAGCACAATCTTACCCTAGCAATTCATTATTTGCATCTACAACGCCTTTTTTTGGAGTTATTTTTCGTTTCTTTTTCTTAGGGTCTGTTATAGAGATGGATTGGGGGGTATCTTAAGAGAGAATATCAAAGGGTTTTAGAGAGTTTACTTACCTCTTTTAATGCTTAAAATGTTGAGGAAGGAGTGGACTTAGTTTCAATACTTCTCCTCGTACCTTTTCTCCTTCTTCTCTCCTCCTTTCGTTTTCTCTCCTTCTTCATTGTAGACACTTAGAATTTTTGGGACCTCTCTCTCTCACTCTCTTGTGGTTGAAAATGGAGAATGGAAAGGGTGTTTGGTGTGTTATTTATAACAAAATTACAATAGAGACATAATAATTACATATAAGTATAATTTTTGAATTTTTTTCAATTTCGTTGGTTGCATGGGAGGTTAGCTCTTATTAAGGGTATTATATAAGAGATATTTTCAGGTTGTACAGATGGGGATTCGGCTGGCGCATGTTTGGGAGATTAAAAAGCTAATTTTGTATTTAATTAGGGTTTTAAATTGTATTTTAGTACATTTTTTGTGAATATAAATGTATAAAATATTAATTTTATGTATCTTTTTGGTATCTAAACTTATTATATTAATGTATTTATAATTAATTTAGTCTTTCCATAATTTATCATAATTTTGATAACAATCAATTAAATAAGTGTAAGCTTTTAAGCAAAATTAAACTAGTTTGACTTATTTATTTTGTAGAGATTTTAAATAATTATTTGTTTGTTTTTTTTGATCTATATTATTATATTAGTATATATATTACTTGTATAAAAAATATTGAATCAAAATAATGCTTAATTTATACATTTTTTTCTCATTTTTAAGCTTAAAAAGGTAAAAAGTAACTTTTTGGGCGCAATTCCCTAGGTGGCCAGCCATGCAGGGGCAATTTGGTTATTTTTGTTTTTATTCTGTATTTTTATTAATAGGTAAATTATACTGACCTCCCCCGAGATTTATCAAAATATCAACCACCTTCCATGTGGTTTTTGAAATGTCACTAACCTCCCCATCTGGTTTAATTTTTGCATCAAATTAGTTCAACCGACAATATTTTTGTTAACTTTAACGGAAAAACTGTTTAAAAATTAAAAAAAATATATTTTCTAATTATAAAAAATAAAAAATAATTAGAAAATAGTTTTTTTCTTATTTTTATTTTTTCTAAAAAAAAGTAACACTGTTTTTTTAATAAAAATATTTTCTAATTATAATAATAAAATGTTTCAAACATAAAAAATAATTAGAAAACAATTTTTTTATTATTTTTATTTTTTCTAAAAAATAGTAACACTGTTTTTAATAAAAAATAAAAATAAAATAAAAAATATTTTCTAATTATAATAATAATAAAATGTTTCAAACACAAAAAATAATTAGAAAACAATTTTTTATTATTATTTTTATTTTTAAACAATTTTTCCGTTAAGGTTAACAAAAATATTAATGGTTGGACTAATTTGATGCAAAAACAAATCAGAATGGAGGTTAGTAGCATTTCAAAAATCACATGGGAGGTGGTTGATATTTTGGTAAACTTTAGGAGAGGTCAGTGTAATTTATCATTTATTAATTAATTGTATATAAATTTCTGATTTTGGGTATCCACGTGTCAAATCTGGGATTTTCGAGACTTTTTGCTGTACTAGTGAAAAAATGATCATTTGATCTTAATTATGAAAATTTTTTATTTTTAATTGAATATTTTATATTATTTACTTAATTTAAGCTATTCCAAAATTTTTCTGAGTGTTAGGGTTTTTCTTTTGAGTATTTGCCCTTTTTAGGATTTTTGGGTCGAATTAGGGTTTTTCGAGTTAATTAGGGTTTCTTCTATTCATAAAGCGACCTAAGTTCTCATCGGCAAACCGTTGCTAATACTACGATTTGGGCTTAATTAAAAGAATTGGGTTTTGTAATTTTATTTGGGCTCCATTTCTCATCTTTTTCATAATCTATGATTTCATGGGTCAAGTTGTAGGATTGTGATCCTATGATTTTATGTGGTTCTAGGATTTTAAATTTTTGATATCAACTGTCCTCAAGGGTTCGGGGTTTAAACCTTATGTCATAGGGTTTCGTTTTTGTTTGATTAAAAGATTGTGTAAAATTACACATGGATTTTGTTTGTCTTTTTTGTAATTTCTCTATCTTCTTGGACTATCTTAAAATTTTTATGATTGTTTATGATTTTTGATTTCTAGAATTCAGTATTAGAAAATTCTGTATTCTGTAGGGATTTACTTTGAATCTTAGGGTTTTGTTCCCGTCTTAACCTAATTTTAGGGTTCTAGTCTTTGTGAATTTTCGTCGCTAATTCTCGTAATTTGAAATCGGATACTTTTATATGTATTTATTCATGAGTTAGTGTCTCCTGTAGAAAATGGATGAGGATTACTTCGTAGACTTTCATACAGATAGAGAGAATTGAGGGACTTGCATGTAATTTGTTAACACTAAGATTGTTAATGATTTCTAGAGTGATTATGGGAGAATTTTATGTTGTTTTCGTGATAGGTGTGTAGCTTAGCATGGATTTATCAATTGTGGGGTGTTTTGGGCTAAAAGTGTAATTATTTAAAAGTTCAGGGTTAAACGTGCAATTACTAAAAATTATGAAACATTAAGCCTTTCCGTATATTTTCTTTTTATTTATTGAGTTGGCACTTAGCTTTCTTATTCCTTGAATTTTGAGCCTTATTAATTGTCAACGTTTTCATATTAGATCATTTCTAAAAATTTTGTTATTGTTTTGGACCAAATTGTAATTTTGTTTTCTCTTATGGGATTTTAGTGTTTTTGGTTTTGAGATCCGATTCTAGGCTAAATCCTTTGAGACTCTTAATCTTAATCTAAGCCTAATATGAAAATCTAGTTTCGGGCGATTTAATGTTTTTAATCCAGAGGCTTAGAAAATCGGGTTATTACATATCTGTTCCCCATAACTAAGACAAGTC
>JAULJZ010217503.1:0-18067 GCA_032270985.1 Heliamphora pulchella | reverse complement strand
TATATATACTAATTATAGAAAATGTTTTAAGAAAATAATAATAATAAAAGCCACCTACTGTTTTAATATGAAGTTATTTAATAATAATTATAGAAAATAATATTATATAAGATAATAAGATCTATGTTACTTCTAAACAATTTTAGGACAATGAATATTATAGAAGAATAATTATGGATAATTTTACAATTTTTATTATGAAAGAATAATAGTACATTAACCATGTTATTAAGATTTATAAAATGCATAATTACAATAAAAATACAAGAATAAAATAAATGACTTTTAAACCCTAGCTAAATTATTATTTCTTCATTTGTTATTGGCTAGATTTGAATGTGTCAAGACAAGTTGATATAGATCCAAATAGTGTAAACACCACAATTTGACCTGGTCCAATCTTAGGTGAATTCAATGATGAAAACAGTTAGAATGGTGCCACAGTACGACTCTTGGAAAATGATCCAAGCTCGGTAATTGAATCCAATCATCAAAACCTTCAAACTAATGAAATCTTTTTAAATCACAAACTCCAATATGGCAACCGCTAATAAAACTCTTTGGAAACTTTCACTTTTTGTGGCGATCGCCATGTTCATTATGGCGACTGTCAATAGAACCTCTTAGAAACACTAGCCAAAAGTGGTGACCGCCACTTCTAACATGGCGACCGCCAATAGAACCTCTTGGAACCTTTTCAAAAGTGGCGACCGCCAACTCACAACATGGCGATCGCCAACTTCAAATAGCCTGACGCATCCCAAAACGTGTCAGCATCTCATTGGTTGAGGAATTCTATAAATACTGTACTCTAGCGTACGTTTTCAGGGGAGAATTTTAGAGAGAGAAGCTCCGCCGAGTCGCCGAGCAATTTCGATCCCCGACGTCGAAACCCTGCCGAAGTACTGAGAGCCGAGTCCCCAATACGGAAGTTTCAAAACCCTAACTTAGATCATCGCCCGAGAACCGAATTGCCCATCTCCATTCCCCAACTCAAGGATTCTTCAGCGATCCAGGTACTTTGCTTAGATCCCCGATTCTTCTAATTCTATTTCCTATCTCTTTGGAGTAACTGGGTTAGTTTCATTATTTTATTTCTTTTACATTGCTTATATAGTTGTTTTAATCATTAGAATTCATTCTTAATAAATGTGTTTAGCTTATTTAATTTTGCTTAGCTTGTTTACTTGAATATTAGTTATTTTGTTTATTCACTTACTTACATTTAAACTTATTAAATTATTAAATAGTGTTAATATAATTAATACGACTAATATTGTCGTTATTGTTATGCTCCAAGTACTTACATAAAAATGATTGTAATGGTTAATATTACATCCATTTAATTCTAGTATTTTATTTCTTTTATTTCTTTTTCTTTTTATGTTAGTTTAATGTTCTAACTTTTCTTTTCTTTTCTTTTCTTTTAGTTAATGTAATTTTTTCTTCTAGCATTTTCTTTACTTTTCTTTTCTCTTTATTATTAGCTTTATTTTTTTATTCTTTTGTCATTTTCTCCTTTTTTAAATGTTAGCTTAATTTTTCTTTTATATTATTTTTTTCTTTTATTTTATTAAACTCAAAAATTACAAAAAATCTTTTAAGATAGTTTTCACCTTTAAATGCTAGTGTATTTTTCTCTCCTTATGGTAGTTAAACTTTCTATTATTTTTCTTTTCTTTTGTTTTCTTTTTCTTTATTTTTTTGTCTCCTTTAAAATGTAAAATGTAGATATTTACATTTTTTTTTGTTTAGTAGTTCAAATAAGCATTTTCTAACCTTCTTATTTTGGCTTAATTCTTTTGTAAGTTTTTATTTATTTATTTTTTTTTCAAATTAAATCTTCAAATATTCACTTATCATATAAATACATAAAACACTTGTTATTAAGTTTTATTATTTTTCTTTTGTAAACTTTTTAATATAGGATTTTCATATGCTTTTTAATTTAGTTATGATTTTAGATAGTTTGATGATATGCATGTTTTAAATGTTAGTTTAGTGTTGTGCTTAAAATAGTTTAGTTTACTTTGTTTACAATTCATGTTTAGGTAATTTTATCAATTTTTAGTATTTTTTTTGTTCTTTTATTTAAACCATAATAGCTTACTTTATTTTGGTGAAATTACTTGTGGGAGTGCTCCATGTATCCTTTAGTTAGAATTGCATGCCATAGGACTTACGATTTTACCCTTCATTTGTTTTGTTTTGGTGTTCTATATACATATGTTATGTACTTTCTATATTTGATTTTAGATGTTCCCTCTTTGCCTCCACTTTCTTTATTTATATGCATTTGAGAAATCTTATTAAAGAACCAATGATGATTAGTAGAGGCTAACCTTATGTTTAGACGAACAAGGTGCCTAACAACTTTCTCGATTAGTACATTAGCCCCCGAACTCTCTTTCTCTGGTTAAACGTTTTAAAGATTAGTAGACATTTTTATTTTTCTTAGTTTTTCTCAAAAATCAAGTGACGACTCTATTCTTAACAAAAAGGAGTTTTCAAAATTTGGCTTTCAAAATGTTAAAACATTTTTGAAACATCTTTTAAATTCCTTATTTTTGACTATTTTTAAAACCCAAAAATCCCAGCACCACAGTATTTTCTGGCGACTCCGCTTGAAAATATCATTGGTTCTTAATATGTATTTTTCATTTGCATTATCGCATGCATGTGCATTGTTCTTCAATTTCCCTGCCTGGTCGACTCCATTCCCGGATCGTTTGTCCGTTTCGGGGATTGTTGGGAAGGCGGGCAAGCCTTACTGACTGTACGCTTTCATAGGTGTAGTAAAAGAGTTTGAGCGCATCATTTGACCATGTTCTGTACCACTCTAGGCATGAGAGGTATATACCTGGCTCTATTCAGAAGGTGCCCTATTCAAATGACCAAAATCGGCCTTTTGCATATATAAGTTGCTTAGAACCCTCTATTAGGTGTTGCTAACCTTAGTAGAATTATGTATTTTTTTAATTGTATGTTTTGTTTGCGTTTGTTAGGATTGTTTGTTTGGCTTAGACTAGTTCTTTTCTGGATTTTAGCCTGGGTTTTGGCTGTTATCCCTTTGTTGTGTAGGTTAGCTTTTCGCGTTCGGGTTCTTACCCGGGCTTTGTTCTTCACCTTGTTTGGTTTTCACGCTGTAGTTTTCTTCTCTGGATCATGCTCGTGTTTTGTTTTGAAGCCTCCATGATAGTTTCTCTCTCTTCCGGGTTCTTCCCGGGTTGTTGGTTTCTTCTCCGTTGTTGTATTAGGCTCGCTTCTTTCGAACCTTCGTTATACCCGTGTGAGCTAATCATGCTTTCCTATTGGAGTGCTACCCATCTTTCTTAACTTTTTGAGGAGGAGATATATGTTGATGACATGTAGTCCTATTGGTTGGTAAGGGTTGTACTGAAATCAGACGGGACTGAATGGACTGGCTTCTAGGCTAGCCAGGAAAAATTAATAGAAAACATCGAAGAGGACATCTGGAAAGAGATCGACAATACGTGGGCCATTGAGGATGAAAATGAGAGAAGAGGAAGAGCAGTAGGCACTGATTTAAATGATCTATGGGCATTTGAAAGCCCTCTGTGTGTGGATGAGATAAGGCAGACCAAAAGCACAATGCCAGGATTGTGGGATCCCGAGGAAGGCGTAGAGTATCTAACTAGAAGCGGGCAGCACTTCAAGTCGGTACAGCTTGAAAAAGGACAACCAAGCGGGAAGGGAAAAGAAAAGGAACAGGAAGAAGAGGACGACACTGTGCTAAAGCAGCTGAAGAAAACACATGCTAACATTAGCATATGGGGCTTGCTGATGGCTTCACACCAGTACTGGCAAGCCGTGCTAAAAGTTCTGAACAAAGCCAATGTATCGATAGATGCGACCCCTGAACAGTTGATTGGATTAATATTGCAAGCTGTAGAGCCGAAAGTAATTTCTTTTTCAGAGAAGAATTTACCATTAGAAGGGAAGAATCACAATAAGCCTCTTCACGTTACAGTCAAGTGTTTAGAAAAAAGGGTCCCGATAACGCTCATCGACAATGGTTCAGCCTTGAATGTTTGCCCACTCAGGACTGCAATTTTCCTAGGGATGAAGCCGGGCCAATTCATGTCCTATATTTAAGGAGTTCGGGCCTACGATAACACAAGGAGAGATGTGTTGGGACTAGTATCTTTTGCAGTATCAGTGGGGCCTTTGGAGACTTCAATTGAATTCCATGTACTGGACGTGCCAGCTTCATTTAACTTGTTGTTAGGCAGGCCATGGCTGCACAACCCAAGCGTCCAGGCAGTACCATCTACCCTCCACCAAAAGCTAAAGTTGATAAAGAATGGGGTAGTGCTGACCATCCACGGAGAAGATAGTATTTAACCTCCAAGATGAGAGGGCTCAACTCTCTTGGAGGTTCAGCATGGCGAAGGGGATGTGACATTAAGTGGGTTCCAATTCGATAAAACTCAGGTTGTGCAGATGCAATTAAAGGAAGAGGAGAATTACATCAACCCGCGAGCGGTTACAATGATGAGGTAAAATTCTTACTTCTGAGGAATGGGGTTGGGTCGCCAACAGCAGGGTATTCTGGAACCTATCCAGGTATTGCCAGCATCACGCCGTTTCGGTCTTGGATACAAACCGACGGAAGAAGATTTGGAAGGGCCTAAAAGGGAACGGAACGCTAAACACTCAGAAACGCTCAACGGGTACTTTGTTAAAGAAGGATAAAATTTTCCGTACTGCGACTTTCCAGAGCCATGGATCGATGAAGAAACCAACCATACGTTGCCAGGGCTGAAAATCTTCTTCGACCACCAATTATCTGATATGGAAGAAGATGAAGTAGTGGAAGGTAAAGAGGAAGGAAAGAAGATTCAAGAGAAAGATTGGGCTGACAAGCTCGATGGTATTGACATGGAAGTGTTGTTCAATGAAAAGATGGCTCAGTTGCACGTAATTGACCAAGTCTGCTTCATGATGAGCTTCAGTGCACCAACCAATTACACCAAGCACATTGTAGAAGCGGCTGCAAAGGAAGTGAAGAACTGGACCTTAGAATCTGGAAATGTGCATGTTGTCTATCTTGAGTCTAGGTCTGAGTTAGAGTCTGTGGTTGAGTGCACGTCTGTTTGTGCACCTTCTCTTTTTGCTTTTGCCTTTGAGTTTGTAATTCCTTCTTTTTTCAATGAAATGAACGAGATTTTCGGTTACTCTGCTTTGTTTAATTTATGTCATATGCTTTCTAATGATTTTGAATTCGACAGGGATATTTTCAAAGAAATAAAACTTCTAATAAAAAGAGAGGAAGAAATGCGCGCCCAACCAATAATTGAAGAAACTTTGTCAATAAATCTGAGTAATGAAACTAACCCACAGAATGTACAAATTGGTTCTTCTTTATCCTTAGTTGAACGTGAACAATTAATAACTTTATTAAAAGAATTAAACGATGTATTGGCATGGTCTTACGAGAATATGCCCGAAATTGATCTCGATATTGTCCGCCACCATATCCCCTTGTACCCTGATACTAAACCGGTCAAACAAAAATTGAGTCAGATTCGGCCAGAATGGGCTATGAAGATCAAAGAAGAAGTTTTCAAACAAATCAACGCTGGATTCCTGAAGGTAATTGAGTATCCAAAGTGGGTAGCTAATATTGTGCCACTTCTAAAGAAGGACAGTCGTATCCATGTCTGTGTAGATTTTTGAGATCTCAACAAGGCCAACCCAAAGGATGACTTTTCATTGCTGCACATTGACGTTTTGGTAGACAGTACAGCGAGGCATGCCTTATTGTCATTCATGGATGACTTCTCTGGGTATAACCAGATTCTAATGGACCTCGAGGGTAGAGAAAAGACGACATTCACCACGCCCTGGGGAACTTATTATTATCGTTAATGCCGTTTGGTTTGAAAAATGCAAGGGCAACCTATTAGAGTGTCGCTACTACTTTACTGCATGACATGATTACATAAAGAGGTTGAGGTGCATGTAGATGATATGATAATTAAGTCCAAGGATCGGGATGGCCACATCATAGCACTACGAAAATTCTTCGAAAGGATTCAAAAATACAAGATGCGGCTCAACCCACAGAGAAGTGTGCCTTCGGAGTTACCGCCGAAAAAATGCTTAGATTTATGATCACTCAACGGGGCATTGAAGTTGATCCATCTAAGATCAAAGCAATCTTGGAAATGCCTCCTCCGAAGACCAAGCGACAAGTTAAGGGCTTTCTAGGTAAGATACAATTCATCAGTCGATTCATTGAAAAATTGACAACGACTTGTGAGCCGCTCTTCTGTCTGCCGAAGAAATGAGTCAAGTTCGAATGGGATCAGAAATGCCAAAATGCCTTTAATGCTGTACGATATTACCAGCAAAATTCACCTGTTCTAGCTCCTCCTGAACCTGATAAGCCACTGATCCTCTATTTGTCAATGGCTGATTCAACTATGGGATGTATGCTGGCATAGGAAGGAGAAACTGGAATTAAAAAGGCGGTCTACTACTTAAGCAAGAAGATGACGGGATCAGAAATACGATATATACCACTAGAAAAGACATGCTGCACTCTGGTTTGGGCTTCCTGAAAACTGAGGCATTGCATGCTGTCTTTCACGGTAAACATCATCTCCCGGATGGACCCGTTGAAGTACCTGTTTGAAAAGTCTTCACTAACAGGAAGGTTGGCTCGATGGTTGCTGTTATTATTAGAGTTTGATCTTAAATATGTCACCCAAAAATCAGTCAAGGGTAGAGCAGTGGAAGAATTCCTGGCTGTCTAACCAGTTGAGGGAGACGAAAACACAGAGTTCCAATTTCCTGACGAACAGCTGATGAAAGTTGGGGATGACAAGTGGACTCTATACTTTGATGGTGCATCCAATCAGTATGGCTATGGAATAGGAGTCCTTGTACACCTGATGAATCACATGTTCCCTTGTCTTCAAAACTCAATTTTAAAGTTACCAACAATTAGGCTGAGTATGAAGCATGTTTAGCTGGATTGGAGGTAGCCCTGGAACCAGGGGCAAGGAAGCTAGAAGTCATTGGAGATTTGGGAGATTCGGGACTAGTGGTTTCACAAGCAAGAGGAGAATGGAAGGTCAGGGACTTAACCTTGATTCACCATCATCAAGAGCTAGAGAAGCTGATACCATGTTTTGAATCAGTGATCTTTACCCATTTGCCAAGACTGTAGAACAAGTTTACCGACGCACTGGCCACCGTAGCATCAATGATTGGCATACCACCCGGAGTCCAAATGAGGCCATTAATAATCGAGCAGAAGAGAAAGCCGGCATACGAGAAGACGGCCACGATCGAAGAAAGCACTGATGACCTTCCACGGTATTTTGACATCCAAAATTTCGTGGAGAAAGGAGAATATCTCAAGTTTGCCAGCAAGAAGGACAAGAGGGCAATACGATAGTTATCTGCACAGTTTTTCATTTGCGGGAGAAAGCTATACAAATGAGGGCATTCTGGAGTTAACAAGTTGTGTGTCAGCACGGAAAAATGCCAAGAACTGATGAAAGAGATCGACGCGAAAGTCTGTGGGCCACACATGAGTAGAAACATGTTAGCCAAGAAGATCCTGCACAAGAATATTTTTGGATGACAATGGAGGCAGACTATATATAGTTTGTGCAAAGGTGTCATAAGTGTCAGATCTACACAAACCTTATGCACGTTCCCCCATCTCAACTGTATAGCTTGGCATCGCCATGGCCGTTCTCAGTATGGGGCATTGATGTAATTGGCAGAGTGACACCGAATGCGTCAAATAGGCACGAATTCATTTTAGTAGCCATTGACTACTTTACCAAGTAGGTGAAAGCAGCTTTCTACTCAGTATTAAAAGTCTCTCATGTTGCTAAGTTCAACAAGAAAAACAACATTTGCCAGTACGGGGTCCCCCATGAGGTTATCTCGGATAATGGCTCGCATTTTCAATGAGAGGTGTTGGATCTCTTCGAAGAATACCGGATAGTGGCCCAGAAGTCATCACCATATCGGCCACAGACCAATGGAGTAGTTGAGGAAGCAAACAAGAACGTCAAGAAGATTCTGCAAAAGATGATCAACTCACATAAGGATTGGCAGGAACATCTACTGTTCGCACTCTGGGGATATAGGACGTCAATCAGGGCTTCAACAGTAACTACGTCATACTCTTTACTGTACTGGATGAAAGCCGTACTTTCCATTGAGGTGGAAATCCCTTCGCTAAGAGTGGTAACCGAGGCCAGTATTTCAAAAGCAAAATGGCAGAGGAACCGAATGGAAGAGTTGCTCTTATTTGATGAAAGAAGGCTGCAGGTTCTGTTTCATGTATAAGGATACCGAAGGAGGATAACTCGAGCATTTAATAAGAAGGTCAAGACCCGGAATGTCAGAGAGGGAGATTTGGTTCTTAAGAAAATCAGAGCTCCCATCTTCGACTTTAGGGGCAAGTTCAAGCCAAATTGGTCTGGACCATTTCTAATTAAAACCATCATAACCGGTGGTGCAGTCATCATTATAGATTTGGATGGTAATGTGTTCTCCACTCCAGTAAATCTTGACCGGCTTAAAAAGTACTATCCTTAAGGTAAAAATAAAGATAAAATAAAAACTCGCTGAGTTGAAAATCGAAAAGGCAACTCAGACAAAAGTTAGAGCAGCCCGTAAGACCGAATACCCAAAAAGGAGACCTTAACAAAAGTTAAGACATCACGAAAGGAGAGTAATAATACCCAAGAGTAAACCAACCCCGAACTACATTATGGCCTGATTCCATTTTCTTGGAATACGTAGGCAGCTTCTTTTAAGAAGTCTGACCACATTCTTTGTTTTTAACCATCCTTGAATCTAAGTAAGACCAATACAAATTTACCTTTAGATTTCGATAACAAAGTCATTTAATTGAACCGAAAACTTTAGATAACTTTGAACCATCAGAAACATAATGTGGGATTTTCATTATTTTATCTTTGAGTTACAAAGTTTTGAAATAAAAGAGAGGGGGCGCAAGTCCAAAACTCTACAAACAAAATAAAAGGAAAGCTATGAAATCTTTAAAACAAAGCAGGGTGCCTTAAGTCTTTCTCCTCTTTGTTGTCAGTTTTCCCTCTCCTCTATCTGTCTTATCCCTATCCTGCATCAGCAATGTCCTATACTCGACAGAAAGCTCAAGACACTGCAATTCCTGCATCTCCATCCGTGAACGAGAAGACCAGGCATCTTGATATAATGCTAAAAACGGGGCCCATAGTGCAAATGAAAATAAATGGCCTCGGATACTATGAAAGATGATCTAACTATGTCCGAATTGTCGCATGATTCGATGAGCATAGTAAAAAATAGTCTGACGTAGACCAATCAGCAAAATACCAGGGTGATCCATGGTAGTCGTAGTCATGGCAGGGATTCGCCATCAGGAGCACTGCCAGGTGATTTATGGGCCAGTCAGAGAAGGAGGTATTGTTGCTAGGTTGCCTCAGTGTTGCATATCTGATAGTAGAGGTGTTAAAGAAAAGCTGCAACACTATGTCTATCAGTAAGTGGTTTTTGCATAAGATTCACTTTCTCCATCAGCCAGATTTGCAGCAAAAGTTAGATCAGTAAGAGAAAAGCGTTGATAAAAGACTGATGAAGATAAAGGTTTGAGCTTACCTGAAGAAGCAAGGGGCTGCCGGAAAAAGTAGTGGTCTCACCACGATGAATAGCATCTAGGCCCAGCAGTGCCTCGACAAAGACAAGTGGTACAAAGTCTTTTTCCATCCACATCTGACCTGCAATGTCAACCAGTGCACAACTAACTCGTCCGTCAGAGGGGATGAGAAGATACTAGGTAAGAAGACAGAAGCAAAGGACATAACAACGCTGTAGTTAAAAGTCAAGGTCGCTAAGGTCGCCAGTAGAACCGAACCTCTCTATGATCCATGGAATGCCAAGGCAGCCATCCGATGTCAAAAGTGAAGCTTCCATCCTAGACAAGCCACAGAATTGCATCACTTGCTACCGAGCTGAAAGGAAGAAAGTGGGAATAACAACGGAGTTTCGTGGAGTTAGGTCCAAGATAGCAATAAATTCCTCCACAGTGGGGCATAGCTCTTCGAGATCGAACCAGAAGACGTGGAATTGTGAATCCCATAGTTGAGTAGCAGCTTTCAATAATGGTCCATCAATCTTTATGGCCATTAGAGGAAATAAGGAGTTGATACCAAAAGGGACAAAATTCAAACGTTCAATATGGGAGAATGCCTCAACCCATGCAAAAAGGGGACTAGCCATTTTGGGATGAGAAGTGACAGAAAATGGGGCCTCCAGAGCTGTATTTATAAAGTATGAAAAGGCTAGAGCCTGAAAAAGCAGCAAAAGGTACAGTCATTATGGCGACCGCCAACTTGAAAGGACACCGTACAGTGACATCATCCCTTTGACCAGGTGATCGCCAAGTTGGATATGGTGACCGCCATGTTGGATTATGGCGACCGCCATGTTAAAAAGTGGCAGGCATGTATCAGCTTGTGGTTTCTGCATTCTGTGTAAGTTTGACATTTGTATCATGCATTCAAGACAGTTTGAGCCGCAAATAAAAGAGAATCATACATCAGATAAATGTGAAGCAATAAATGGCACGAAGGCCCAAAAAAGCATCAAAGTACAACAGAATGTAGCGTAATGAAAATTGGGGCACCCAGGCCCAATAACCAATAAATAAGGGCACGCAAGCCCGTAAATCAAGTAAATGTATCAAGATGGGGCACGCATGCCCTTAAAAATAGAATGTATCAGAAAGTGTATCAGAATTTATCATAAATGAAACTGGGGGGAAAGCTCTCTCTCTCAATGGTGCCTCGGGCAGACCCGACGGGAGGAAGGACTGGCCTCGTCCAAACTGACATCCTCAAAGAGCCTTCCGACGTCATCGCTGTCATCACCATCACTATTGGAGGAAGAAGATACGGCCCTGGAGCGACTCCTGGTAGAAGAAATGGATCCTCTGGAGTGAGCTCTAAAGGAAGTGGCGCAGGATCAATGGCCTCGAGTAGGGGCTGGAACCGAAGCAAGAGAAGGAACAGGATCCTGTGGCTGTATAATGACTACAGGTGGTACTGGAGGCTGTCAAAAAAGAAGTAAGACTCAAAACAGAATAATGAAAGAAAGTGCGAAAAAGCTGAAAGAAGGTATAGGATACTCACAATGGCCACTGGTGTGAAAGTAATGCCAGCTGCTCGCATGGTGGCATTCATCTAACGAACCAGTGCTCTCAGATCTGTAACCATCAGTATCGTACGGTCTAGCCACGCTTGGTCAATCTATAAGGGATAAAATAGAGCAGTTCAAGGAAACTAGACAAGCAGAACAGTAACTGAAAGAAAGGTGGAAGAGTAAAAGACATACCTGGACGATCTCAGCCCTGAACTCTGGTGCTGGCGAAACAGGAACCGGTAGAGGAAAGGGGAAGCCATATGCCACTGTCTGGACATCCCATTGAATCTTTAGGCTTCTCATCCCTCCAACAGCATCAGCAGCGGCAGCTCCAGCAGCACCGGCATCAGCAGCCTCCGGTGCCCATCCTCTCCTCCTGCCACCAGGGGCAGCTGGGCTGGGTCCTAGTGGTCCTAGTAAGTGTGCTCGGGCCCATGCTGTGTAGTCTCCCTCCGACACCAGCAGCTCTGAAGCGTGGGTCCCCACCATCTCCAGGAGTAAGTCAACGCGGCCTAGGAGGTCGGTTCGGCGCATATGTATGGGAGGGACCACCGGTATCCTGAAGTGATCAAGGCCGAGCGACTAGCAGACCACTTACTCCCCGAGATAGTATTCCCTACCGAATGGACCCTCCAGAAGGATCCGCCTTGAGGTAAGATCTGGCTGCGCATCAGGTCTGCGCCGGCCCGATCCTTCACTCCCCGCTAGACATCCCAGTGGACCTGCACTAGTTCAAAGTACAGTGCAATACAATGAACAGTAAGTAGTGAATGTAGTACAGTATGATAATTAGTGTGTAGTGATTCGTGTGAACATAAACAGTACAGTGCAGTGCAGTGCTGTACAGTGCAGTGGATAGTACAATGAATAGTATGATACAGAGAGCAGTAAAAGTGATACCTGGATGGGAGTCAGCCGGTCCAATGATACTTGGAACCGGTTAATGTCCTTCTCCTTAGCATTCTTCCCCTCTAGGCCTCAGGACCACCGGGCCGCTCGGAGAATGACTAGAGGGACTGTTGAGAAGTTCGCCGGGACTGAAGCCCGAGGAACTCAAAAATCCAGAGCTGAAAAAGAGAAGATGTCAGCAAGCAGATAATGGATAACAAATAATAAAATGAATTGAAAAGTACAGAAACTAAATCATACCTCCCAGATCCTCCAGTATCCCACTATGCTGAGCTCCTGGAGAAACCGGGTTAGAGTCCGCATGAAGCCGAAGAGGGTGGCGAGAGCAGCTCCTCCCCAGTCGAATGAAGCAACTCGGTCAAGACGAGCCAGGACGCATAAGTAATGCAAATGAACGGTGTTCTCCTTGTTCGAGAACAAGGAGGTACCGAACATATACATTACAAAGCCTTGGGCGACCGACTCGAAATGGTGAGGCTTGGTGCAGGAAAAGTGTTTGAAGCGCTCAAAGAACCACGCATATCTGACGCGGTCTCTGTCCATCTGTGCGGGGATAGCTCCGAGGAAATGCATCAGTGCGTCGGTAGAGCAGGTGACTGACAGGTCGAATAGGATGAGAGCTCCTCTGACCCGAATGCTGGTGATCAGTGAAAAGTCTAAAGGCATCAAAGTAGCTTCAAACGTGGAGAAGTGAAAGGTGTTGGTGGTATCCCACCACCGCTCAGCCAGAGCTGTCAGCCATACTTGGTTATTGCTCGTTCTACCAAGAAGGGGTATGAACCGAGCAAAGCCAGAGGCATCGATAATAGCCCGGCTAGGAGCGGAGAGGGCATCATACCACTCTAACACCTCTCAAAAGGCAGAACCACCAAAGCCTCTGATGTAATGACCAGCCTGAAAAGAAGAAGACAAGCAGAGTATATAAAACTAAGCAAGAGATATGCAGGAAGTGACTGAAAGCAATAAAAATCCTAGGTTCATGAGTATGTGATGACCATTTGGTTCTTCCAAGCCCTAGAAGATTAGGTACCCTAAGCCCTGGTGCGCTAGGCAAACCCTGCACGTTCTAGTAGAGGACTAGGAAACATAAGCCTTGGTACGCCAGGCAAATCTCTCAAGCCCTAAAGATTAGGCACCCTAGGCCCTAGTGAGCCAGGTAATTCTCTCAAGCCCTAAAGATCAAGTCCTAAAGATTAGGCACCCTAGACCCTGGTGAGGCAGGAAAATCTCTCAAGCCCTAAAGATTAGGCACCCTAAGCCCTGGGGCGCCAGGCAAACTTTGCACGTCCTAGTAGAAGACTAGGAACCTCAAGCCTTGGTGCGCCAGGTAAACCTAGGAACTCCAAGCCCTGGTACGCCAGCCAAATCTTGCATGTCCTAGTAGAAGACTAGGAACTCTAAGCCCTGGTGCGCCAGGAAAATCATTCTAACTCTAGGTTTGTGTTTGAGTGACGATCCTTTGGTTTTTGCACGTCCTAGTAGAAGACTAGGAACTCTAAGCCCTAGTGTACCAAGCAAACCTTGCACATCCTAGTAGAAGACTAGGAACCTTAAGCCCTGGTGCGCCAGGCAAAACTTCCTAACCCTAGGTTCGTGTATGAGTGACGATCCTTTGATTTTTGCACGTCCTAGTAGAAGACTAGAAACCTTAAGCACCGGTGCGCTAGGAAAACCTTGCACGTCCTAGTAGAAGATTAGGACCCCTAAGCTCTGGTGCGCAAAGCGAACCCTAAGCCCTAGTGCGCCAGGCAAATCTCTATCATTTTGTGTTGATCATTCTATTAGTTTTTCCAAAAAAATCAAAAATAAAAAATCTACCATTTGGAATTTGTGTTTTGCCCATTTTACTCTAATTTTTAAAAATTTTAAAAAATTTTGCTGTAATTTTTTAACATTTTTGAAAATTTTGCCCTCATTTTTTATGTTTTTTAAAAATTTTGCACTAATTTTTTAAAATTTTTTGAAAATTTGCCCTAATTTTTTAAAATTTTTCTTAATTTTCTAAGATTTTTGAAAATTTTGCCATAATTTTCTAAGATCTTCCAAAATTTTGCCCTGATTCTCTAAGATTTTTGAAAAATTTTCCTTAATTTTTGAAAAGCTTTTTTTAATTTTCTAGAATTTTTAAAAAATTTTAATTTTCTAGAATTTTTGAAAAAAAAATTCCTTGATTTTCCAATTTTTTGAAAAAAGCACCTTAATTTTGTAGGGTTTGTAATTTTTGAAAACTTGCCCTAGATTTTAGAATTTTTTGACAAAATTTTCTCTCATTTTTAGGATTTTTGATAAAAATTCTTCCCTTAGTGTTCGTGCCTCAAAAACAAAAATAAAAATTCAGCCCCTTAGATTTTTATGTCTAATCTCAAAAATAAAAATGAAAAATTAATCCCCTAGTTTTTCATGTTTTCCTAAATAAAACTAAAAAAAGTTAAGTCCTTTATTTTTTTATTTTTTGTGTGATTTTCGCTAAAATAATTGCCTTCTTTTTGTTTGCACCTAAAACCTTAGCTCTAATATCCCTACTATTTTAAAACTCCATTGCACAGGTACCTAAATTAAGATTTTCAGTTTGGTATCCAGGTTTATCGTGATTACAGATCTCAAACATTACATAGCAGTCGTCATAGGTATCAAAATAAATTATCACCATCACATCATATCATATCATCCTCATATCATATGAGAGATCCTAGGCATGCATCTATATTTGAGATATATCATATAAACATGCTTTGATAGCAGAGTTTGGGAACTTACCGATAGAAGATGGCGAGAGATATGCTGATCAGGCTCCCGAAGAAGGACATCGGCAGCAACGGCATCGGTGGGTGGCTCGTAGCGTCTCATCACACCCGAAACCAGGCGGTGGGGCACCAGGGCGTACGTGTGCAGATCAAAAGGCGCTGGGTGGCCCTCCCCAGCATCGAAATCGAGAAAATCGACCATCTCGGCCTCAGCAGTAGTATCTGCAGCTGCCTGTGCCTCGGCAGCTACTCATGCCTCGGCAGCTACTCATGCCTCCTCCTCAACGACACGGCGTGAGGCACGCTCTGCCTCAAACACAAGGGCATCCATCGCAGCAGAGGGCTGCGTGGTGGTGACCCCACCGGCAGTAAGACTGGTGGTCGTGCCCCCGAGAGTCCCCATGACGAAGCTCTCGCTAGCGGAGGAACCGCGTGATAGGGTTGGTATACTAAAAATCATATTTTTAATATTTAATTTTACTTTTTAATAAAATTAATTTTTTATTTTATGAGAATCTTTATGAGCAATATATATATATATATCATTTATTTAATATTATGCATGGATGTCCGATATTTTGTATAGTATTTAATCTAGTGTGTAGAGTACGGTTTGAACACAGAAAATCAGATTTTAAGTTCTTGCAGAATATAAATTTTATGTTCACAGTTTAAATAAAAATAGGCATACCATCGATACGACTGTAGCACAGAGTTTTAGTAGACCTGTCTTAGTTATGGGAAACAGATAATAGTGTCGTCTATTGTTTCGACTCTCTGTGCTACTCACTTTGTGTGTATTAAACGGGACATTTGGAATAATTAATTTTATACTGACTGTATAAATTAATTCACATCTCAAGATTATTATGAATAGTGCTTATCCTCTTAATCCTAAAATAATTATTGATTTGCATGTATTTAATAATCATTCTTTTGATTCATTAAAAGGTGCGATCTTATATGGGTCTATATTTCCGGTGAGTTAGATAGCGATATTATTTATATGAAAAATATTAATTATTAATGAAATTCACGTTCTAAAAGATCGAGATTGACGATACCCCCTTAAAAAAACTTATAAGTTTTGATCAGACCAAACTCTACAGGTAGATTTGATTATCCGGCGGTCAAATAAGTTAAGCAGAAGGGCTTAAGAAATATCAAGATGCCGATTAAATTAAATTGTCAGTAATTAAATTTAATTGACGGGTATTGAAAATCTTAACATGGGAAGAAATGGTAAGCTTTTAATAACATGAGCTCAATGTTATATGGTCTTCAGATTATGGGTCAGAGTGTAATTATAGTTCTTTAGTGGTGTGAACTGTAATTTAATGTTTTATAAAAATTGTAAAAATCGCTGCTGATTTTTCATAATTGCAAATAGCGTTATGAGATTTTCTTAATTGCAGAAACCGCTGATACGTGTCTGTATTCCACTGGTAGTCTTACTCATAATTACTCTCCAAGTTCCTGCTGTAACCCTATATATAAGCGGGTAGGTTGAACCAATTTCATAACTTGTCTTCTAAGACTAAAGCTGTCTTGGTTCTATCGGTACGAGTTCTTGAAGGATTCTAGCCCACACTATATCCGGAAATCGCATAAGAGAATATAGTAGAAGATCTTACAGGAGTTTCAACTCCGATTCAAATCGTAGTTGAATATTCGACCGGTAAAAAGGTATTCTTCTAAATTAACTTCGGATGCACGAGTTTTATTTTGATCGTTCGTCATTAAAAGAATTTCGGATGCACAAATTTTATTTTGACCGTTCGTCATTAAAAGTTTTATCTGGAGCCCGTTTTGGCTATTGTCTGTCCAGTTAATTTTTTTCGTTAATCGTTTGCAAAAACAAATATTTTGGCAGTCTTGCCTCCAACAATTGATATCAGAACCGTTTTATTTTTTATTTTTGGTTATCTGGGCCGGGTAGATTTAGAACTATTGCTAACTTTATTTTGCAGGCATTCTAATCCCGATTTTATGATCGTCATTAATTCATATTTGATTGAATGGTTTGTGAATGATAATTATTTTTTTTAATCACGGGAGTTGACCGTGATAGATCGAATGTGAGTTTTCGAGACATAGGATCGTTGTAATAGCTAGTTTTATGTTTTTACATATCTGTTTAGATTATTTAAGAACATATTGAACATGTCCAATAACATGAAGAATGAAAGCGGCACCGGCGGTGGTTCAGGTTTTAATAGGCCACAGATCACGGTAAGTTTTTAAGAATTTTAAATGATTTTTCTGGTGAGTTTTCTATGATATTTATGTATAAAAAAAGTATAAAAAAATGTCAAAAACAGCAAGAAAAAAATCACCAAAACAACTCGGTTCCAACGGCCTATTTGCCGGCGGCAGCAGCTTCCAAGCAATTTTTTGACAGTTTTTCTAGCTGTTTTCAAGTAGTTTTTGGATAGAAAGATAGTACTTTTTGAGAGTTTTTTTATATAAAGTACGTCAAAAATGGAGTTCGAATGAGGGCGAAACGGTCTCGGGAAGTTGGCGGTTAAAGACGGTGGCGCTGAGTGTTGCGGCAACAGCTTTAGGTAGTGTTTTTGACAGTTTTTTGGGCTGTTTTTGAGCAGATTATTTTCTAAAAAAATAGTACATTTCGAGAGCTTTCTTTTCATATAAAGTACGTCGAAAATCGAGTTCGAGAAGAGGTCAAAAAAGCCTCGAGAAGTTGGCTGAGCAGTGTTGTTGCGGACAGCAGAATTTTTTGAGGTCCAGATAGTTTTTTGAGCAGTTTTTTGGGCAGGTTTTCAGCAGATTTTTTAACAGAAAAATCTCATATTTCGAGAGCTTTTTAACGATATAAAGCTCGTCGAAAACGAAGTTTAGATGAGGCGACGACAAGGGCAGCGCCAGCGGTGGCTGATGGTGGTATGGCAGTTCCTCTCTCCCGGGATTGCTTTATGTTAATTTTTTTATGTATACGAGACTGATATAATATATCAGTATATATCAGATAGTATCAAGAAAATCTGATGCAATCAGGACACTGAATCAAAGACGAACACAGATTGAAATAGTTGATTCTCTTAGGGAGCCTGAAACACCTCAGTATTTCACTTAAATCATAAAATCGAAATATATGCATATCATGTTTATATATATATGAATTGCGTAGATGATTGCATATCTGTTTTATTTATCCTGTTAATTTAATTAATTCAAAAATTCAGTTTTAATTAAAATAT
>JAULJZ010217463.1:0-18073 GCA_032270985.1 Heliamphora pulchella | reverse complement strand
AATTCATAGGCAGTGGATCTTCAAGAAATATGGATCATGAATCAAACAGGTTATTTAGCTTTCAGCAAATATGAATCTTAAAGAACTCATCAAAACTAGAAGAAGAATGAACATGTTAAAGAGTCAAAAGTTAACAACGAAGAGTAAAACTAGCCGATTGTTGTGAAATTGAAAAGATTTGAGACAAATCTCACAATGCCCAAGTAGTATTTGGCTTGTCTGACTACTATGAATAATTTTAGGTTGAAAATAATAGAAAACGTAAGATCTGTTGATGAAAAAAAAAAACTCATGACCAAAAATCCTGTTACACAAGCTGTAACGGCCATAATGGGTGCTGTTTTGGTCCGTTTCGGCCGTTACATCACCGTTATGGCCGTTACGGAAAATGTAACTGCCGTTACGCTTGTGAATTTTTTTCATACCGAAAATCGGTCGTAACGGGTAACCGAGGCCACCGAAGCCGTTACGTAATAGTAACGGCCGCTTTTTAAAACTATGGTTGTTGGTGTAATCTTCTGTTTTGTTTTATTCTCGTTTTGATGGTTTGCTTTTTTATTTTCGGCTTGGTAATGTATGTTTATTGAAACTATGTCTGTGTATTATGTCTGTTATCAAAAACTCTAACTGTAGTGTGATCTATGTAATGCCATCTATGTAATGGTTTAAAAAATGGATGTGTTATGTGTGATGGTATTTTCAAAAAGAAAACCCCCTGTTTTGAATATGCATGATATAATTTGAAAAGAGAAACGCCTTTTCATAGAAAAATATACGAACAATTTCATCCAAATCTATTTTCCAAAACACATACCAAACATCTAAAAAAAAAAAAAATTGCCAAAAATTGTGCATGAAATTTATTTCAGAAACACAAAACGAACATGTTTTTAGGAAATTTTTTTAGAAAAACTCTTTAAAATATATTTTTGGAACACTAAACGAACATGTTTCCCAAACTTGTTCCGGAACTTGTTTCAGGAATAAGTCTGCAAATTTATTTCTGAAATGCTAAACGAACAGAGCCAGTTTCTGTGTGAGAATCAGTAACACTCAGTAAAATGGTAAATTGAACAAATCCATGTCATATTTCCATGTTTTACTGTTCTTACAGCCTGATTGCTTCAAACTCAAATTGACAAAAGAATTGGAAAGAAAAATAATTTTGTAACTAGGACAAACCCAAAAACATTTGCAAACAGGAGATTTTTTGGCCTCCAACAGATGTTTGGACTTTTCTGTGTCCAACTCACTGGGGCCACAGGAAACCATTATAATTCTTAGAAAATGGGAAGAATTGATGTGTGGAAGTGTTTTTCAGGTTTATGTGGATACTGTGGGAGATGCAGAAAAGTATAGAATAAAATTGTCTGAACGATTCCCAGGTATCAAATTTGTAGTTGCAAAGAAAGCTGATAGTCTTTATCCGGTTGTAAGTGGAGCGAGCATTGTTGCGAAGGTGATGAACTCTCTGTTTTGTTGCCTTCTGCAGTTGAAGTCCTTCTAGATGGTTCTTAATGTATGTTTGTTTCAACTTTCAGGTCACAAGAGACCGAGCCTTGAGGGATTGGGTGCTTGATGAAACAGATGAAAACATGCAGAGGAACTTTGGTTCTGGTTATCCTGGAGGTAAAAATGCTTGGCTTCCTTTCATTTATGTTGAGATTTACAAATATCAAATGAGGATTGGTTTATGACAATATGATGTTTATATGTGTTTAGATCCCGAGACCAAGTCTTGGTTGGAACATCACAAACATTCCATATTTGGATTCCCAACGTTGGTCCGCTTTAGTTGGGGCACTTGCACTCCCTACTTCAAGGACATGGTTGCCGTGTTGTGGTGAGTCAATCTAAAGTTTGCTTGCAAGATTCACTTCCCTAGAAATTCTATTCATCTGCTTACCATTTGTGGAGACTTAGATTCTATTGGTGCCTCTTGTTTTAATTTCATTACGCGGTGCCATTATGCGAGTATGCAACTCGGGCAGGTTGGGCTGGGCAAGGTACGGGCCTGCCCAGGATCAACCTGAGCAGTGCTGAGAGTCGCTCCTGCTCGCCCAGGCCCAACCTCTCAGCAAAAGGTTGTTAGCCCAAGCCCAATCAAAGGTCAATTATTGAGCACGGGTTGGCCACAAAATATCTGGCTGTGTTGTTTCTTCTTTGGTAAGTAGGCCGAGTAGTTTTATAACTAATATGTTGCAACCTGTTTGAGAAAGTTAACTTCGTTATATCGGGCCTCCATTCTAATTCTAATGTTTTGGTCTGTCAATATACTTTTTTTTTTCTTTTTTTCTTTTTTTTTTATAATTGCCTTTTCATATACACGAACTATACGGGATGCAATAATGGTAATAACCATTATACACGATCCTTAATTATTGTGGTAAGATGTAATCCAACAGCCAGGGCTAGAGAAGATTTATCCAAGGGAAACTACAAGTTACTTGGTATTTATTATACGTTTATAGTTATATTATTGTCTACAACTCAGGCTTAGGCTGCTTGAGAATTATGACCAAGCCCAGCCAGAACTTAATTCTGGTTGGGAAATTGTAGGACAAGTTTGAATTATAATTTCCGAAAGCCAAAAATTTCACGGGCTAGGCTCTAGTTGGGCCCACCCAAGTTGCACCCTATTATTATGTGGTTTATTCTTGTCGAAGTTGAAATGCCACGATTAACAAACTTTCAGATAAATTATATTTCTTTTCACGACACTGGCATGATATCTCGCCTCTGTTTATCTTTTCCTGTCCTATAGACCCAGAATGAGCTCAACAGTTGGGAATCTTTTTCCATCTATAGAGGATGCATGAATGTATCCAATATTACTCTATTGTGTGAACCACACTTTATTTAATCCCATTTGTTGTTTCCTGTAGGGAATCAGATAAAACAGATGAAGATGTTTCCTCTACTAGGAGTGGCAAGCGGCAATTGAAATTAAGCAGTGTCGGTTTCACTGGATTGAAGAGGAAAAGTGAAGAAATAGAATCAAGTGGCAAAGGACGAAGCAAGTTTTTCCAGGCTCGTAAACTCGAGCAACTCACTCATTTCTAAGGACAAGGTGAACAACATGATCCTTTTTGATAAGCCAGCATATGATAAGCTTCTTTATGAAGATCCGAAATTCAAGCTCATCATTTCTTCAATCTTGTCCGATTGATTGAAGGCATGCTTGAACTCTTCCTCCTTTTTGTCTCTAAGTGTTTTCCTAAAACTTTCCCTTGTCAAATAATGGAATGGCGAGACAATTAATGTGGTTGCTTGTGTGGTTTGTGCTAAAATAATATGCTAAAGCTGTTATTGATCATGTTTTCTTCTTCCCCACAGATCAATGGTTCGTTAGCACGCAAGGCAAGTGAGGATTTGATGGGAAAAGGATCCATTAGAATGGTATTGGTTCATGCGAGCCCGCATATCTACAGTAGGGCCAAAATACCTATTAAGCAGGATTTTCTCATTTCCTTGGAATCTTTGGAGACTCGGATTTCTATTCTTCTTTTGCCGAGTTGTTAAAACATAGTGGATACCTTCATTTTAGGGCTCAACTACTGCTTGACTATATATATTTATTATTTTTTCGGGGGTGAATGTCTTGTATTATTTTCTCATACTAAGCTGAGTTCAAATCGGAAGTGACATACTTGCAAGCTTTGAACTGTTGGCACCTTAGTCGTTATATTTAAGAGACTCCTAAAACCTAATTTCATTGACATTTGACAAAAAATGAATCTTATTTTATTAAAGACAAATAATTGGCTAATTGTTTTAAATCTTATTCCTACGTACATATGCCCTTTCGAAGACTCTTAGGTGGTGTTTGATAAAATGAAAAATTAAGTACTGGAAATTGAATGTTGAATTTTAAGTTGTAAAATTGTTTGATCAAAATTTAAGTGTTGAATTAAAACAAAGTTACCTTCATATGTACAAGTCGTCAAAATAGGAAATATTATTATTTTTATTTTCTCTTTTAATTTTTATATTGTGGTGGACCTGGTGGTGATGGCGCATCGACAGCGGTGACAGCGATGATATTGACATTGGAACCATGGTGGTGGTTATGGGGATAATAACGATGAGGGTGGAGGGAGAAGAATAATGGCATGGTTGTAGTAGAGGTGGCGATGGCATTGATGGACAATGGCAGTAGAATGCCACGTTGACTATACCAGCAGTGGCAATAGTGGAGGTGGAAAGAGGTGGTTTAAGTAATTGTGGTGGAGAAATGCTGGTGTGGTTGTAGCAATGATAGCGATAATGGTGTGATAGTGGTTGTTATGGTGATATGGCTATAGTAGTAATGTAGTTGTGGTAATGGTAGAATAATGGTAGTGGCAATGGTTGTGATGGCGATTGTAGTGGAGGTGGAAGGGTGGTGGTGGCATGGTAGTATGGTGGAGGTTCAGGTGGGGGTGGCGGCATGGTAGAGGTTGAGGGTTGTGGGGGGTTGGTGGCGGTGGTTGTGATGGTAGAGCTTGTGATGCTAGAGCTACCGCATTGACATTAATGCTTATGAATGTCAATGCTTATGAATTAGTGGTGACGAATTAAATAAGAATTAAGCAAAAATATCTTGCTTATTTTTTAAAAAAACTTTTCGCTAGCTTGATCTGCTCTTTTTCTTGTGGAGGAATGTGGTACTTAAACTTTTCTGTGATATGAATTCTAATTATCAAATAAATTTTATTTATTTCTTATTTAATACATTTAATTACCAGTGCTGAATCCATTTATCAAATAAAATCCCATCTTAATTGCCAAAATAATTACAACGACGAAAATCCAAACATTCACTCACTCCAAATAATTTGAATGAATTGACATCAAATGACTACTCAATGACTTGTATAACTTAACCACGATGATGGGTTGATAAAGTGAGCAAATCAACCAAGGGGTTGGCTTGGTGGTCAAGGCTTATGATTTGGGGGTTTGTTCTTTATAAGGTCATAGGATCGAAATTTTTTAGATTTATCAACTATTTTGGATCAAATCTATACGAGGTAAAGTCTCGGTTTTAATTGAGATTCTCGCAAATAGACGGTGGGATTGATTTTTCAGGAATTAGTCGAATTGCACGTAAGATGCTCCGAACATGCTGAGACATAAAAAAAAGTGAGCAATCTTTGAGTTTTGAGCATAATGAGTTTGAATCTTGCAATCAGAAGCCTTTAAAAAGCAATAAAAAAATATTAGGTGGCTAAAGATCACGTGGTCATGCACTATTACAGCTACACAATCATGCAAGGTCTTATAATCACGTGTATAAATTTTACATAAATGTGTGACTGTGATGATTTGAGACTACATAATCCCAAATCATCTAAATCTTTACTTTCCATCTCACTTCCTTCTGCAGTAGCTCTCTAACCTACAATAAAATAGGCCATGCCCAAGTTGGTCTTGACCCTTTCTCTACATTGAAGAATTTAGAACCATTCAATGTTTTTCATCATTCTAACCCAATACATAAAGGGTTTTTCATCAATCTCTTGCCCTGCTTAGCCTAAACAACTAAGTTGAAGCCTTTAGAATCTCTAAAAACTCATGGCACATGCAAATTTGAATTTGTAGAGCCCATCATTATTAATCCAGTGTGTCTTTGAATCCTTAGGATCTTTGAATCCTTAGGAGAACCAGACCACCCAAATTTTCTGACATAAAGGTTTGAGCATGTTGAAAAGATCATGAGAGAATACAAAGCAAAACATAGCATAGATAAGAATAGCCTGCACAACTGGCTAATGCTCCGTTTGTTTCGAATCTTTAGTTAGCTTTTTAGGAGATTCTTCGAAATAAGCCTGGTTGATCTTTCTTACGTTTGAATCAAATAAGTGAGCACATAAAATGTTTTCTAGAAGTAATATTTTTAAAAAATATTTTATGGTGTTTTGTAGTAAGGAAAGCAAAGGTCAACATTTTTTTTTGTAGTCAATGAGAAATTATTTGATTATAATAGAATTTTTGTTTTTGAACTTAGCTATGGAATGTTACTATCCACCTTCACCATCTCCCTTACTCTGCTACCATTGTATCCATCACCACTGCTTTTACTGTCGGCACAATTGCACCACCACTGCTACTACTGCCGCCACATTTGCTATTATAGCCACCAACCTGCTACTGTAGCCACCACCACCACTTCCACCCTACTATTGCCACCACCACTTCCACCGCCCCCATCCCTCTATTACCAACACGCCACTATTGCCATAACTCTAACACCCAACTTTTTAGATGTTAGAAAGATTTATATTCTAAAAGAGGTTTTAAGATGTTAAGAACTCTTTAGTAGTAAGGGTGGGTAGGCCAAAAGATAGGTAAAAGTCATTTTTAAAAGAAGATTCACATTTCTCAAAAAATTGTGTGCAGTTATCCAAATTTTGAAGTAAATTCATTTGACGTTCGATTGAAGCAAACTTTAATTCTATGAAAATCTCATTTTATATACTTTCACATGGTCAAAACTCCAAAACCTGAATATGTGCCAAACAAAAAACAGATTTGTGTTTCTTTGCATACTGTCAGATTTGACACATTTTGATAGAAAATTTATAATAAATTCATTTTAAGTCCAAATGACTTGAAACCAGTGAAATTGTTTTGGTAACTTCCATATATAGTTGCTATAGAAAAACCAAAAATTTTTAATGACTAGAGAAAAAATCGTAGCCCTCGAAAATGGACTGTTATGAGCAGGAATTTGTGACAGATTCACCCGTTTTAGTTTAAAACTATTTTTGGTCAACCAAAACTCATTTTTAACATTTGCGACAATTCATGAAAGTAGATATTTAAAATAAACAGTTTAGGATCACAAATCACCTCATTTGGTTAAGTTTGGATCTAAAGAAAATACTTGAAGTTTGGACTACATTGTAAAAATAAAAAAGAAACAACTTTCTCATGAGTTCCCTCTTCTCTCCACTCACCATACATGCAACAATTGATCAACCAAACATCATGAACTTAAATAAAAGAAGTTATCACAATGGATTACTCTCAAAGTACATCATCTCTTTATACTTAAAATATAAACTACAAAAAATAATAATAAATAAACACTAATGAAATGAAATGAAACTTCTCATTTCTTTCTTGTTTTTCTTCAAGTTATTTCCATGGCTAGCCCCATAGCCCACCTATAACATTTAACCCATATAGGGTGAGCAAAACTCGTAGAGAAATTACCAAATAAAGATAATATTTATACACACATGTTATAGCATCAATAGAACACACTCAAATCCTAAAAAAAGTTTTCTTACAAAAACTATTTTACGTAAGTCATCTTCTCAAGAAAGTTGTATCATAAAAATATTTTATTTCATCAAACAACACTTTCAAGAATATTATATCATAAAACACTTTCTTTATCAAATTCATTTTGGATCAAAATCTCAAAACTCAACTCAACTTATAACCATTAAACACTTTTTCTTTTCTTCAAAGAAATCACTTTTTCAAGTATTCATAATTTTTTCATAAGAAATCTTATCTTCAAGACTATCTAAGTCTAATATCAACACTGCCATTTTCATCTTTATTTTCACAAAATTAACTTTTTGTTTGGTTGGATGCCATAAAATAGATTGATCAACAAGATCAACCATCTACGCTCATAACCTAGATCACCCTTGCACAAGTTTACGTACTTTTACCAAAGGCTGTCTCCAACCATAACTATTATTTTGATCAAAATACTTTTTATTTTAGATTCAAGAATACACACAAACACACTCTTTTCTTTCTTGGAAACGTAACTTTTTATTTCACCAAAAGACCTTTTCTTAAACTTTTAAGTGTGTTGACAAAGAAAATGAAACAAAATCATTACCATAGCTTTAAATAAACTTGAATTAAAGTAAAGACAAATTTAAAGACATTAAAGTAAAGATAAAAAAGTAAATACTTTAAAGTAAATGCTACATATTAAAATATGAAAACATATAATCAAAGGTTAGTAATATTCCTACCTATAACAAAATTAATTAAGTCTTCTAAATTTTTGGAAAGATAGAAAAGAAGAGGGAGATGTTCTTCAAGACAAAGGCCCAAAACACCAATATCTCCAAAATCTTTCCAAAAATCTTATGAACTCTTTTTAGATCTTCATCCAGGATCATCTATATGTAGAATACATGACTTCTTTATGTATTGACACACATCATCAGGATGAAATTCAAGGGCTAGGATTTAGTCCTACAAAATTGAATTAATTAATTCATAAAAGAATAAATAAAGTACATTTGATCCAAAGGTCGAGCTTGAGTCTAGCAATTTATTTTATTTAAACAAATACAATTAAATCAAGATTAATTTTAGTATTGACAACACATCATGTACTTTTGATCCAAAGGCTAAAATTAAGTCTTGCAATATTTATGTATTTAATTAATTCAATAAAGAGGAAGAAATGTGTTATGGTCTTGATGATCATCATGCTAAAAACAAAACTAATTAGTTATACTTTAACCAAATAGTTAAAAAACTAACTTAGATTGTGATCCAATTATATACATACATGTGTATATGCATGAAACTTGAATGACTAATATCTATAATATCTATTTAATTAATTAAACTAATTAAAATTCCTTTGTAGAGAGCACATGGGTAATTAGTGTAAGCCATTAAGTGTTTTTTTGGGTTTTTGACTCAAATTTTGATTTTTCGAAGTTTGGTCTCAGGATACTGGCCACTCAAGCGGTCAGAGGTTCGTTCGAGCGGCCTGCCGCAAAACAATTTTTTGTGTGTGGGGCTAGGATTTGTTTTGACCTAAAGGGCTCCATATAAAATGTATTTTATGTTTCATTGAAGTTGGATAACGTGAAGAACGTCTATAAACACAGTGTGAGGCTTAGTTTTGAGATCAAAGAGTATAGAGAGACAGTGAGAGGCTCAATTTGAGACCACATATATTATTAAGTAGGGAGTGAATCTTATGATCCGTGTTTAAAGAGTATAATGGATTGATTATTCTCTCCTATGGAGGTAAGCAGTCAGTCAAACCACGTACATCGTTGCGTTCTTAGTTGTTGTTGTTTATTTTGCGTTTGCCATTGTGGATTGATGTAGGGATCCGACCTCTTTTTGTGGATCAACGCTTAATTATGGGAAATAATTAAAAATTTGATCATGATTGTGATTGTTGATAATAATTATATACTTGTTTATGTATGAAAATAAATATTATGGGTTGGTTGAACGAGCCTTAAGTCGTTAGAGTAAAATTAAAAAAAAATCTTATGTGTTTTCTCTCTTTGGTGCACATTTAGCAGAGAAACCGCTCGAGCGGTCTTGAGATCGATTTAGCAGTTTGTGGCAGAGAAGGACTATAAGTTACGGGTTTGAGGCGTTTTTTCTTATTCTATCCTCTCCCCTCTCTCTAAAACTAGAAAGAAGACCTAGGATTTGGTCTTGGTGATCCTTGGAGCCCTCGTTGTCCTTTTAGAATAGATTCCTTGTCTCCCTCTTGAGTGAGCAACCGTTAGAGAGTGAAGATGCGCGTTGGAAGCTCATTTTTGGCCGTGCGATTGGAGATTCGGTGAATTGGAGTTTGCTAGAGTTGGATTTTAGTTGTTTGATAATCTATGAGGTAGGATCTAAGACTAACTTTGATCATTGCATGGATATGAGTTGTATACCTCGTTGTATTTACTTAAAAGTATGAAAATGTATGATTTTGGTAACCCTAGGTTAGAGTGTGATGTTAAAGCATGATAGTTTATGGATTTAAGCATGATGTGTTAAATCTATCTTGTTGTTGTTGTTGGAAATGCTTTAACTTGAAATATGAGGAGTTATGATTTTGGTTGGGTTAAATCTTGAATTAATTGGGGCTTTCTAGGTTGGTAAATTCAAATGGTTAAATTAACTTGATTTTTGATAATTGAAGGTTGTGTTAACTATGTGTGTATAAATTTCATAAATTTTGAAAAATATGAAAACCATAAAATGGTGGGTTGGGGATTTTGAAAAATCATATGAATCTAATGAAATGTGAAAATCACGTGATGATTGATTGGGGGGTTTTGGATTAATTAAATCCGAATGTAAAGTGAATAAAAACCAAAGTGTGTGTTTGTAGACACCTCAATTTGACCCCGTCGAATCTTAGGCTTATCCGAGTGAGTCCGATGATGAAAGCCGAGTGGAATGATGTCTTTGAACGATCGCTGAAAAGCAAATCGAATCTAGTACTCCGTGAAATCAAACCACAAGATCACAGCTCTTGAACTTTAAGGCCACAACCTTTAAACCTCGCGACCTGGTTGTTCAATAGCTCAAGTAATTCACCCGCAACCTTTGAACCTTGTGACCATTATGTTGATTGTTGCAACCGTAATGTGAATCTTTTGGAAACCCTAGAATTTGTTACGGTCGCAACCTTGATTCTCATGGTCACAACCTTTGAAGGTGGCGACTGCAACCTTTGTGAGCCTAGATCATGGCAGTACCTCATTGGTTAGCATGTTCAATATAAACGTACCTTTGGTGCAATTTTACACACTTTTGGTTGACGTCGATATACTGCTACTTTATCGAGGACAAATTTTGATGTCGATACACTGCTGCTTTATAAAGTACAATTCAAGTACACCGATACTCTCTTGTACTCCCAACTCGTACCTCGATCCATACTACTGCTCGATCTTGACTCAAGTACTAGAATTGGACTGCTTCTCGAGGATTGGGCTGATGATTCTACATTCCACGACTTGAGGACTCTACTAAATTGTCGCGTTTCAGTTTTTTTGTTGGAACCCCGACATTCTTCTCCTCACATTTTCTACCCCCGTGAGGAGGTCGGGTTTTGAATTTAAATTTAAAAATTTGAATTGGATGATTATCCTTTAGTTTTGCTATCACTAGGTTTAATTACCATGTCCATGTATTTGATTGTTAATTTTGAGTTTTTGAATCGAGAGAATGCTTAATTTTAGAAAGTTTGGTTAACTTTTGTTTTAATTTGGTTCAAATAGTCTCAATTGTGATTCTGTTTATACTGCTCACTAGTACTCCAACACCCTGTCCATTAAAATTTAGCAAAATAGTGCCTACAAACCCTACAGTCGCAACAATCAATGTTGCGGTTGTGATATCCTAACACTGACATCCTCACGGTCGCAACAATCAATGTTGCACCTGTGCACTTTTACTCCTTTTTTTCTTACGACCGCAGCGTTTATATGTTACGGTCGCAAGCTTAGTTTATTCCCAATAGCTTAACTCTATTCTAGTATCCTAATTTTTGTTGTTACAGTATTCTGAATGATGTCCAGTATGCTATTTTTAGTGTCTATCTGCATAATTGTGGTTCAAAACTTTTAGAATTGCTTTACTTTTAGTTTAGAATCATATTATGCTATGATTAGGGCTTATTAGTTTAGATTAATTGATAACATCTTATAATCATTGCATGCGGCTTGTGCCATGTAGCCTTTAGATAGATCCGGCATGATTAGAAGCTAGGCTTTCTTTTATGCTTTGTTTTTCTTCATTACGTGTTTAAATACTTATAATATGTATTTTTTTATTTGATTTTGATTGTTCCTTTTTTACCTCAACTTTTTGTATTTGCATGTATTTGAGAAATATAATTAAGAACCAATGATGTTTAGTAGAGACCAATCTCATAGTTCGGCGAACGAGATGCCTAACACCTTCTCTGACTCGTATCTTAGCTCCCGAGCCTTTGTTTTATCTCGTTAAACGTTTTAAAGATCAGTAACTCATTTTTTTTTATTTTTTTGATTTTTCTCAAAAATCAAGTGGCGACTCCATTTTTCACAAAAAGGATTTTTAAAGATTTTTTGGTTTCCAAGGTGTTACAACATTTTCAACATAACTCTTAAATTTTCAATTTTTAAATCAAACCCAAAATCTGGACGCCACTATATTTTCTAGTGACTCCGTTAGGGATTGGTTTACAAAATCAAATAAGAGGGTTAGACTTGAAAACATCATTGGTTCTTAATTTAACTTTCTCATTTGTATTCTCGCACACATTATGCATCGTTCTCAGCCCCCTGCTTGGTCAACTCGATATCCCGGTCAGTTTGCTATCTTGGAGCTATGTCGGGAAGGCAGGCAAGCCTTTTGGCCGCACGTTTGTACATGTGCAAAAAAAGAGTTATTGCGTACCATTTAACCATGTCTTATACCACACTAGGCATGGGAGGTGTCACGCACCAAACTCCGGGTCACGTGAAACACCCATAAACAACCATATATAACATCCAACTCGATGCTTCACTCTCAAATAAAAGCATACATGCATTTTATATACTCAACCAAAGGCTTACAAAACACGATTTCAACACCGAAAGCATGTAAACATACTTGGTCCAAAAAAAAAAACAAAAGGGAAGACTACAGATTTTTCATCCCAATCGGCTCCTCCAAATCAACCTGCGTGATCGATACCTGAAAAATATTTCAAATCCCACACCGTGAGCCAGAGCTTAGCAAAAACTAGACAAACATAAAATAGAAGCTAAACATGCAAGTAGAGTAATATGTATGTTACGACTCACCTAAATCTCAAAATAAGTTTGAAAACAGTTTTATATCACAACTCACGAGAGCCTTAAAAAAAGGCAATTTGAAAATGATTTTGTATACATACGAATTTTGCTACAATGCTTTACATGCATAGATCGACTCCTACGAGCCTCGACTCCCATAAGCCCATATGCAACATAGCTGTATACATCGACTCACACGAGCCTAAAAGAAAATAGGTATATGTATACAGCATAAGTATACATATCTATATCAACTCTCACAAGCCCCAACAACAGTTCTATAATAACACGATGATACACACCCAACACAAGGACTTTCTCGGACTTTCACCGAAAGACCATAGCCCCATCTAATATACTGTTAATCGAAGTTAACCCATGCAACACATACAACTCATACAATGCACCACGTGCAACACACGCAACACATGCCTCTTCAGGATCCCTTTTCTATCCTTCAAATCTCTATGCACACACACGTGCATTATTAGGATCCCTTTTCCATCCTTTAGATCTGTACGCACACACACATGCATTGTCAGAATCCGTTTTCCATCCTTCAGATCTCTATGCACACATACATGCATCGTTAACCAGAGTTAACATATATCGAACCACTTTTTCATCCATCGTTAACCAGAGCTAACGTTCATCGGACCACTTTTTCGTTTATGGACCACTTTCTCGTCTATAACACATCGGACCACTTTTCCGTCCACATCTCAACACACTCATGCATCAATAAAACTAAAGTTTTAGATGCATCAAGACCACATATCCGTCCTACCACATGCATGAATAAAACTAGAGTTTTAAATGCACAAAACCACGTAAAACATTACAAAACACATAATGGCACCACATATCCCGCCATGACATCACATGCCACACGCCCGACATCACATGCCACACACTTGGTACGAAGAGCTCTAGAGAGGGTCCGGATCGGAAAGACAATTCCTGGCGAGAATAATACCTTTTTTCTTTCTTTAGGAATAGGTATGGCTATTTTATACCCTAAAGAGTAACAAATATAGGATTGTGTGTCCGTTTATAGTTGAAAATTCCCACTCTTCCAACTCACCTTCGATAGACCCACTTGCTTGAAGCGGGTCGAATGCAGTTGATTGTTTTCTTCTTAGCGGTGTATTAAGACGATTGTTTCAATCATTGAGTGATTGGTTGTGGGGGGTATAGTGCACGATCGAATCTCGTCCACTTGCTGGGACAACCAACGACCTACAAAACAAAACCTAACCTGAAAGCCAACTCCAAACCTCCTACAACATGATTTTCATAAACGTTTTCACAAAACCTAGGCTTTTTCTCAAAACCCCCCTTTTTAGAAAAGAACATCAGACCCAACATGTCTCGCACCCAACGATGCACCAATCACCACGCACATAACCATACACCAACACTCTGCATCTAACCATGCACCAAAACCTCGCATCTAATCATACATCAAAATCTGGCATCTAACCATGCACGTCACCCCCGAGGACGACAACAAAACCTAAACAACTTCTGAGGCCACAACACGACCCGCAAGGTCACAACACGACCAACCCCAACAAGAAACGACCCACACCCCTCTTCATACATCCAACCGATAGATCCTCATAATTCCATCGACTAAAAAGCCACAATAGAAGAGCCAGTTGATTGAACTCCACCACTCATCTCACAACCTAAACCCTGGGTCCAAGAACTAAACGCCAAAGATCAAGAAATTTGATAAAAAGGGACCAATAAGGATGAAGAATAATCTTTTCCAAGACATTTGGCTAAAAAAGGATGAAAAACGGTTAAAAAAATTTGACATACCCCCACTCTTTTGGTTATAACTTTTTTTACAAAAAGAAATTTACTGTGAGAGTGGTGTCATTGGAAATAAGACTTATGGGGCTTCAGTTTGAGTATAAAAACGACCATATTCGAAGTTCGAATGAGAGAGATATGATCAAAAGAAAATGGCCCGGTGCAGTCAGTCTGCTCGAGCGAACGTTGGGCGCTCGAGCACGCAAGTACTTGAGAAAAACCCAGATTTTCTCCTATTTTGAGTTCCAAGCCCCAAAACCCTCAAACACTCACTATGATGCTTCAAAACACATAAACCTACCAACTCACATAGTTTTGATACCCACGGACATACACGTGCCCAAAACTACCACAAAACATCAAAAGAAACATTCAAAACCCGATTCCATCCAACCGAAATCAACCAAAAATTGTTTTTAACCAAAACCTAATTTCTTGAAACATAAATCATTTTTTTACGTATTTTTAATCGGCAAAAACACACGCGATTACACGTAGCATCCTTATAAGGCATGAGAGTCTAGGATCCTACCTCGGTGAATCAAAAACTCAATGCCTTGATCCACGTGCAAAAATGAACTTTTTTCAGAATAAAATTCTGTCCAGATAAAAACGTAGCCCACCACGAGGATATTATGGATCTGCTATCTGATCGTCGAAAATCGAGTCTCGGGCCCCCGAGAAGTTAGAGAGAAGGCAAACCTCCAAGTGTTCAAAAATGGTTGAGCGAGAAAATATCTTAGAAAATAAATATCTAGGGCGAGATATTTATAGGCCACGAATATATATATATATATATATATATATTTTGTTTTTTAAAATTTGCATCATAACACCCAGTACCCCCGGGAACCAACCCCACATACATATCTAAGCTCGATCATGCATAAAAATGCATATAAACAAGCTGTAACAAAAACGATAAACACGCGTCAAAAAATGTCAAAAATAAAAAACGAGTCAGGGTCTCACAACTCTACCCCCCTTAAAAGAATTTCGTCCCTGAAATTTAGCATAAGGTCAAAAAAGAAACAACCTCGTCGATCACCATCGACATAGGCACGAGAGGTGGTCAGCCAAACCATTCCTGGAATACGATCAAATAAGGTCGTGCATTCTAAATAACGGCTAACTACCTCTAAGACACGGGATCTACAACTCGTCCCAACCTCTTATCCTCACCAATCGATGTCTCAACACAGCACACCACCCATGAAGTCTACCGTCGCACGCAACAACCCTATCGCGTCAACCGATCCTTGGGGAGCACTTGCATCCCTAGCATCAGGAATAGGCACATTCCTTTTGCCAAAACCACGGTTACGGCCTCGTCCACGGCCTCGTCCTTTCCTCGCAGACATCACGTCTATATGAAAGGAAAACAGAACATAAGATGCAGCACATCGCATGAACATAAACACTAACCACATAAGCATGCTACACGTAACCACATAGGTTCATGCTAAACAAACCCCACTTACTGAGGAGAATCGACAAGAGCGGCGCGTCAATTTGGATAACCTGCTCAGATTTCTCGTCAAAAAACACGCCGGCCAAACACATTTCTAATTCGGCTTCCAAGCTTGTTAATCCAAACGCCCGAAGGCAAGACTAATCAATCCTAAGGTTAAACCCCCATGCTCACATATACACAACATCCACATACTCAACTCGTTATTATGCTCATACTATTAAAACATCTAAACACATGCAGTCGAGCACACGCAATCAACCTCACACAGTGATGCACCTCTTTCCACGGCTCTTAGGTATTCGAACCCAGAGCTCTGATACCAAGTTGTCACGTCCCAAACTCTAGACCACGTGAAACACCCACAAACAATCATACATAACACCCAACCCGATGTTACACTCTCAAATAAAAGCATACATGCATTTTATATACTCGCCCAAAGGCTTACAAAACATGGTTTCAACATTGAAAGCATGTAAACATACATGGTCCAAAAAAAACAAAAGAGAAGACTACAGAACTTCCGCCCCAACTGGCTCTTCTAGATCAACCTGCGTGACCAGTACTTGAAAAATGTTTCAAATCCCATACCGTGAGCTAGAGCTCAGTAGAAACTAGACAAACATGAAATAGAAGTTAAACATGCTAGCAGAGTAATATGTATGTTATGATTCCCCTGAGCCTCAAAACAAGTTTGAAAACAGTTTTATATCACGACTCATGAGAGCCTTAAAAAAAATTGAAAATGGTTTTGTATACATATGAATTTTGTTATAATGCTTCACATGCACAGATCGACTTCTACAAGCCTTGACTCTCACGAGCCCACATACAACACAGCTATATACATTGACTCACATGAGCCTCAAAGAAAATTGGTATATGTATGCAGCACAGGTATACATATCTATATCGACTATCACAAGCCCCAACAATAGTTCTACAATAACACCATGATACACACCCAACACAAGGATTTTCTCAAACTTTCACCGAAGGACCATAGCCCCATCTAATATACTGTTAATCGGAGTTAACCCATGCAACACATGCAACTCATACAATGCACCACGTGCAACACACGCAACACATGCCTCTTCAGGATCCCTTTTCCATCCTACAGATCTTTACGCACATACACATGCATCATTAGGATCCTTTTTTCATCCTTCAGATCTCTACGCACACACACATGCATTGTTAACCAGAGTTAACATATATCAAACCACTTTTCCATCCATCGTTAACTAGAGCTAACGTTCATCAGACTACTTTTTCGTTGACGAACCATTTTTTGGTCCATAACAAATCGGACCACTTTTTCGTCCACATCTCAACACACTCACGCATCAATAAAATTGGAGTTTTAGATACAGCAAGACCACATATCCGTTCTACCACATGCATGAATAAAATTAAAATTTTAAATGCATAAAATCACATAAAACATTACGTAACACATAACGGCACCACATATCTCGCCATGACATCACATGCCACACACCCGACATCACATGCCACACCTGGTATGACCTGTCCACTCACCAGGATAACCAACGACCTACAAAACAAAACCTAATCCGAAGGGCAACCCCAAACCTCCCACAACACAGTTTTCATAAATGTTTTCACAAAATCTGGGCTTTTTCCCTAAACCCCCTTTTTAGAAAAGAACATCAGACCCAACATGTCTCGCACCCAACGATGCACCAACCATCACGCACACAATCGTGCACTAACACCCCGCATATAACCATGCACCAAAACGTTGCATCTAACTATGCACCAAAACCTCGCATCTAACCATGCACGTTACCCCCGAGGACGACAACAAAATCTAAACAACTCCCTAGGCCATAACACGACCCCCAAGGCCACAACACGACCCCTAAGGCCACAACACAACTAACCCCAACAAGAAACAACCCACACCCCTCTTCATGGATCTAGCCTACAGAATCCCATAATTCTATCGATCGAAATGCCACAAGAGGAGAGCCAGTTGATTGAACCCCACCACTCATGTCATGACCCAAACCCCGGGTCCAAGAACTAAACCCCAAAGATTAAAAAATTTGATAAAAAGGGTCTAATAAGGATGAAGATTAATCTTTTTCAAGACATTTGGACAAAAATGGATGAAAAATGGTTAAACAAATTTGACATACTCCCACTCTTTTAGTCATAACTTTTTCTACAAAAAGAATTTTATTATGAGAGTGGTGTCATTGGAAAGAAG
>JAULJZ010217453.1:0-18073 GCA_032270985.1 Heliamphora pulchella | reverse complement strand
TCATTACAAAATATTTTAATTAAAACTGAATTTTTGAATTAATTAAATTAATAGGATAAATAAAATAGATATGCAATAATCCACGCAGTTCATATATATAAACACGATGCATATATCTCAATTTTATGATCCACGTAAAACGTTGAAGCGTTTTAGTCTCCCGAAAAGAATAAGCTGTAATAATCCTCTTTTATCTCTGAATCATGTGTTCTGATTGTATCAGATTTCTTGATACTATTTGACATATTAATATATATCAAATCAGTCTCGTATCAATTAGAAAATCAACACAAAACAGTCTTGGAATAGAGAAAACAGCTGGCCACCACTAGCCACCACCGGCGCTGCATTGCCATCGCCTTCAAGCGGCTCCTGCCGCCTCATCTAAGCTCCGTTTTTTATGAGTTTTATATCGTTGGAAAGCTCTCAAAATATTAGATTTTTTTTTTCAAAAAATCTACTAAAAATCTACCCAAAAAATGGCCAAAAAAAATTCTCGAACCACAAAAAATGTTGCTAGCTGCAACAGCACTGCACCGCCAAATTTTCGAGGCTTTTTTGACCTCTTTTCGAACTCCATTTTTGATGTACTTTATATCAAAAGAAAGCTCTCGAAAATTAATATTTCTTAATGATAAAATGTGCTTGAAAATAGCCCAAAAAATTGTTGAAAAAATTGCCTAAAGCTACTGCCGCCGCACCCCAACGCCGCTGCCTAGAACCGCTAACTTCCTGAGACCGTTTCGACCTCATCCGAACTCCGTTTTTGATGTTCTTTATACCGTTGGAAAGCTCTCAAAAATTAAAATTTTTTTGTCAAAAAATTTCTTGAAAATAGCCCAAAAAATTGTCAAAAAATGACTTGGACGCTGCTGCCGTTGGCCACTAGCGCTGTTGCCTTTAACCACCGCCCGTTTAGGCATTTTTTGGTTCTTCTTTGATACTGGTTTTTTGTGCAAAAATAGCATGAATATCCAGCCACACGATGCTTTGAAGAATGCCTAAAAAATAGTGCCAAAAATAGCCCCAAAATAGCCCCCAAACCTTGCCGCCGGGCGCCACAGCCGCCGGCCTGTTTGTCGCCTGTTGGGGTTATGATCTTGGTCCAATTTTTTTTTTTTGGTTTTGACAGTATTTTGAGGTATATTTTATTACTATTTTATATTTAAAAAATTGCCAAAAAAATAGTCCAAAAAATGGTCCGAAAAACATCAAAAAACTGCCTCCGAACCACCGGCGGCAAAGCCACTGAAACTGGGCTGTTTTGGTGATTTTTTACCGCTGTTTTTAACTTATTTTTATGCTGTTTTTTTATACATAAAATACCGTAAAATACTCACCGAAAAAAATTATTTTAAACCATTAAAAATTTACAGCGATCTGTGGCCTGTAAAATCCCTAACACCGCCGATGCCGCATTTGTTCTTTATGTTCTTCGATATGTTCAACTTGTTCTTAAATAATCTAAACAGATATTTGAAAACATAAAACTAACTATTACATCGATCCTATGTTCCGAAGGCTCACATTCAATCTATGACGGTTAACCCCCGTGATTAAAAAAATAATCATAATTCATAAACCATTCAATTAAACATAAATTAATGACGATCATAAAATCGTGACTAGAACGCATGCAAAATAAAGTTAGTAATAATTCTAAAACTATTCAGCCCCGATAACCGATAATAAAAAATAAAAAATAAAACGGCTTTGATACCAATTGTTAGAGGCAAGACTGTCATGATTTTTATTTTTTTACAAACGATTAACGAAAAAAATTTAACTGGGCTGGCAAACGCCAAAACAGGATTCAGATAAAAGTTTTGATGACGAACGATCAAAATAAAACCTGTGCATCTGAAGTTAATTTAGAAGAATACCTTTCTACCGGTCGAATTTTTAACTACGATTTGAATCTGAGTTGAAGCTCTTGTTAGATCTTCTACTGTATTTTCTTATGCGATTCTCGGATATAGTGTGTGATATAATCCTCTGAGAACTCGTACCAGCAGAATCTAGATATTTTAGTCTTCGAAGATAAATTATGAAACTAGTTTAGCCTACCCACATATTTATAGAACTACAGTATGAACATGTGGAGTAATTATGAGTAAGACTTTTAGTAGAGCACAGACACGTATTAACGATTTTTGCAATTAAGCAAATCTCATAACGGTATCTACAATTATGAAAAACTAGTAGCGGTTTCTGCAATTTTCATAAAACACTGAATTACAGTTCATACCACTAAAGAACTATAATTGTACTCCAATCTATAATCTCAAGATCATCTTGCATTGTGCTCCTATTATTAAATGCTTATCATTTCTCCTATGTTAAGATTCCTGATACACGTCAATTAAATTTAGTAATTGACAATTTAATTTAATCGGTATCTTGATATTCTTTAAGCCATTCTATTTAACTTATTTGAGCATCGAATAATCAAATCCACCTGGAGAGTTTGGCCCGGTCAAAATTTATAAGTTTCCTTAAGGGGGTATCGTCAATCCCGATCTTTTGGAATATGAATTTTGTCAATAATTAATATTCGTCATATAAATAATACCGCTATCCAACTCACCGGAAATATAGACCCATATAAGATCGAACTCTCTAATGAATCAAAATAACAAATATTAAATATATATAATTCAATAATTATTTTAGGATTAAGAAGATAAGCACTATTTATAATAACCTCATGGTATGAATTAATTTATATAGTCAGTATAAAATTAATTACTCCAAGTTTCCCGTTCAATACACACAAAGTGTATTGGTACAGAGAGTCGGAATAATAGAGACGCTATTATCTATTCTTCGTAACTAAGACAGGTCTACTAAAATTTTGTGCCACTGTCGTACCGATGGTTTGTTTATTTCTATCTAAACTGTGAACATAAAATTTATATTTTGCAAGATCCTATAATTTGGTCTTCTGTGTGCAAGCCATACTTTACACACCAGATTAAATACTATACAGAATATTGGATATCCATGCATCATAAAGAAATGATATACATATATTGCTCATAAAGATTCTCATAAAATAAAAAATTAATTTTATTAAAATAAAATTAAATACAAAAAATATAAATTTTAGTATACTAACCCTAACACCGATACCCCGGCCAGTTTACTATTTTGGGGCTATGTTGACGAGACGGGCAAGCCTGACTGGCTGCATGCTTTCATAGGTGCGATAAAAGAGTTCTTGCGTACCGCTTGACCATGTCCTGTACCACACCAGGTATAGGAGGTATATAATCGACTCTATTCAGAAGGTACCCTGATTATTGACCAAAATTGACCTTTTCTGCATATAATTGCTTAGAACCCATCATTAGGTATTGACCCGATAGGATTATTTGTTTTATTTAATTGTATGTTTTGCTTGTGTTTGTGTAGGACTTTTGTTTTCTTGTTTAGATTAAGATAGTCTCTCTCTTGGGTATTGACCCGGGTCTTCTTCTGGTGTTCCTTCATTTTAAAATAGTTTTCCTCTCGGGTCATTGCCTAGTTTTTTATTTGTTGGTCTAGAATCTCGGGTTCTGCCCCGATTATTGGCATTAGGCATCGTTATTGGTTTAGGATAGTTTTTTTCCTCCCAGGTTTTCCCTTACTTGTTGGTTTTGTACCCTCGATGCCGTTTAGGCTCGTCTTCCTGAACCCCTGTTTTAGTTCTTATTTTGAGGTTTCCTTAGGCTTAGAGCTGTTTGCTTGCCGAAGTGCAGCCCATTTTTCCTTTAGAATCTTAGGGTAAGCTTTATTTTTGGAGTTTTGTTGGTCCCTCGCTCAGTTTTCGTGCTGGTTCTTGGGTGTTGGGATTTCCATCTGTTATGCTGCCAATATAGACCCAACATGGGCATGCTTCTATTTTAGTGGTTATATTTGCTTACGGTAAGCTATTTTTGGTGTTTGAAGTGTTTGCTACCTGTTATCGGGGTTCTTTTTGAGAAGTATCCGATACCAGTGATTTTTTTTTTGGGGTTATTAGGTTTTGCTTTGAATCTAGATCATTGTGTCAGAAGGTTCGCATCCAGTGCGTATTTGGGCTCGGTCAGAAATTGGGAGGCTTTACATAATTCAATAATAGATTATGGAACAGTTTTAGATGGTTGAGAACGAGCTAAATCTGAAAGCCTTAATTAGGGCAATTATTGATATACAGAGAGCCGTTGAGCAACAGATCCAGGCTCGCGTGCAATGTTAAGCATAGATCTAGGTGATTTAGGCCCATTTGCTAGTATTAAATGAACAGCATGACGACCCAAATGGTAATGGGGAAGACTTTTGGGATGAGAATCAGGTCCATGATGGACCGCAAGTTGTTCCGCCACCACCACGAATCCCTTGTTAGGTGATAGTTGAGGAAGAAAATATTGCTCAGTTCATAGAATCTGCATTAGCTGAGAAGATCGACCGAATGGAGAAGGTCCTTAAAAAGGTCAAGGGAGTTAAGAAATATATGCTCGATGTAAGGGACTCTGCCTGTTTCCATATGCTAAGCTCCCAAATAATTTTAAAATGCCTGACATGAAAAATTCGACGGAATAGGAGATCCCAAAATTCATCTGCAAATGTATGTTGGTACCTTATTGCCAATGGGAATTGATGACCAGCTGAAAGCCTAGCTTTTTCATCGATCTTTTTTTGGGATAGCCCAAAAATGGTTCATTTCCCTTGATGCAGCAAAGACCAGAACCTGGGAGAACATAGTTATGGCATTTGTTAGCCAGTACAGTTATAATGTTCTGTTAGACGTGACCACTAGGGAGCTTGAGACGATCTACCAAGAGAGTTGGGAATCATTCATAGATTTCCTGACACGTTTGAGAGAAAAGGCGGCTAAGATGACTAGTCGGCCAATTGAAAAAGAGCAAGTTAGAATTGTGGTCAAGAACCTATAGTCTCTGTGAAAGCGGTATCTGATTACACAATCACTGTCCACCTTTAAGCAATCGTTCGACGCAGGTGTTTAGATTGAAGATGCTATTCAGGCTGGTGATATTGAAAAATCAGAGATGAGTTAGAAACTGAGAAGAACATACTCTGCTAACAACCAGAACCAACCCACCCCTACTACCAACCTCATCTCCCGTTCAAATGAGGTTAATTTGCTGAACCCCCATTCTGAACAATTAAATCCCTCATCTTCCACTCTGTAACCAAATAATAACCAGCAGTCTCAACAGAAGTCGAGGAGAGTTTTTACTCCCCTCAATATATCTTTGTCCATAGCTCTTAATCGACTTGTCAAGAAGGGGCTAATCAAACTTTTGGACCCAATGCTTGTACCCGATCCTCTACCACCAAGATACAATGCTTCCCAATATTGTGCCTTTCACCAAGGTTATGGACATTTGACTGACAAGTGTATGAGGCTGCGCCATGAGATCCAGGATCTTATGGACAACAAGGTCATTCTACTATCGTTCGCTGCTCAGAAATCAAATGTTACAACTAATCCACTGTTGAATCATGCTAAATAGGTCGGGGTGAATTGTATATATCTGGGGCAGTCAGAGGATCCTAGTTAGTATATCTATGCAGTGTATCTGTCGTGCCCATGTGTTCTAGTTATTGAGGACCAGCTGTCTTGTTCGTTGATTATGGCTAGAAATGGGTGGGACATGATGAAAGAGCAGAATGATGATGCTTGGGAAGGATATCAAATGGTGGTTCAGTCTGACAACCAAGAAGAGCGCAATGAGGATAATGACTGGCCGTTAGATTACCCAATACGGCCGTATGGATTCAGTCATGTGTTAAATAGTGATGCTCTTCCTCAGCTTTTCGAGGAGGATGTCTATGTTGATGAAATGCAGTCATACTGGTTGATTCGAAAGGGCTTAAAGTCAGACGAAGATGAATGGACTAAATTTTAGGCTACCCGAGAACTGCAGGTGGATTACATCAGGAAAGATATCTAGGGGCTATATGACATTGACAACATGTGGGCAATAGAAGATGAGGAAGAAAGAAAGGGAAGATCAGAGTGCGTCAATCTGGATGACCTATGAGAATTTGAAACTTCTCTGCATGTTGCCGAGATCAGACAAACTGAGAACACAATGCCAGGATTATAGGATCCTGAGGAAGGGGTAGAGAATTTGATTAGAAGTTGGCGACACTTCAAACCCGCTCAGCTTGAAAAAGGACAGATAAGTGGAAAGGGAAAAGAGAAAGAACAAGAAGAGGAAGACGACGCTATACTGAAGTAGCTGAAGATGACTCAAGCCAATGTTAGTATTTGGAGTTTACTGATGGCTTCACATCGGCATCAGTAAGCTGTGCTGAAAGTCTTAAACATAGCTAATATTTCAATAGATGCAACTCTAGAACAACTCATTAGATTTATTTTGTCGGCTGTGGAGCAGAAGGTCATTTTCTTTTTTGATAAGGATTTGCCATTAGAAGGGAGGAGCCATAACAAATCGATGCACATCACTGTCAAATGCTTGGAGAAATGGGTCCTAGTGACTCTCATCGACAATGGGTTTGCATTGAATGTTTGCTCACTTAGAATGGCCATCTGCATGGGATTGAAGCCGGATCATTTCACACCTAGTAACCAGGGAGTTTGGGCCTATGATAACACAAGGCGGAACGTGCTCGGGTTAGTGTCATTCGCAGTTTCAGTGGGACCATTGGAGACTTCGGTCGAATTTCATAGGTTGGATTTGCTGGCATCTTTTAATTTGTTGCTAGGAAGGCTATGGCTTCATGACCCAAACTTTAAAGTAGTGCCTTCCACCTTTCACCGGAAGCTGAAGTTGATCAAGAATGGGGCAGTGCTGATAATCTACGGGGAAGAGAGTATTCAAGCCTCAAGAGAAGATGGCTCAACTCTCTTGGAGGATCAACACGGAGAAGGAGACATGTTTTTAAGCGGATTCAATTTTGATGAGACTCTAGCTGTGCAGATGTTACTAAAGGAGGAGAAGAACTACATCAACCCACAAGCAGTCACGATGATGAAGCGTATGTCCTATTTTCCGGGAATGAGGTTGGGTCACAAGCATCAAGGTATTTCGGAGCCCATCAAAGTGATGCAAAGCTCACAGCGCTTCGGTTTGGGGTACAAGCCGACCAAGGAAGATTTGGAAGAGCCAAAGAAAGGGCAGAGGGGAAAGAAGAACAGATACGCAGGAACGCTGAATGGCTACTTCGTCGAAGAAAGAGAGAATTTTCCTTACTGTGGCTTTGCGGAGCCATGGATTGATGAAGAGACTAATCAAAAGCTACTAGGACTGGAAATTTTCTTTAACCACCAACTGTCTGACACAAAGGAAGAAGAAGCTTGGGAGAAAATGAAGGAGAAAAGAAGAAAAGGGAGGAAGACTTGGCTGACAAATTGGAACGCATGGGAGCTTTGTTTGCTGACCAGATGCGCATAACTGATCAAGATTACCTGACGTTGGGTTATGGAGTACCAGCTAACTACACCAGCCTTATCGTGGATGCTACAGCAAAAACTGTCAATAACTGGTCTCTGGATTATTGTATTTTGCATAACATGGGTCTCGAGTCCAAGTCTGAGTCTTGTAAATTTCTATTTGATTCTGATAATTTGTTTGTTAAGTCTGACGGCGCATTTGCCTGTGCATCCTCTCCTGTCGCTTTTGGGCTTGTAATCCCTTTCCTCTTTAACATCACTGAAATGAACAAGATTCCTAGTTACTCTGCTTTATTTGATTTATTTCATACGCTTTGTGACGATTTTGAATTCAATGGGGATGCTTTCGAAGAAATAAAACTTTTAATAAAAAGAGAAGAAAAAATGCACGCTCAACCTATAACTAAAATTTTTTTATCAATTAAGCTGGGTAATGAAACTAATCCACAAATTGTGCAAATCGGGCCTTCGTTATCTTTAGTTGAATGTGAGCGGTTAATAACTTTATTAAAAGAATTCAAAGACGTCTTTGCGTAGTCTTACGAGGATATGCCCGGTATTGATCTCGATATTGTCCAACACCATATTCCTTTGTATCCCGATGCTAAATCGATCAAACAGAAATTGAGACAGATACAGCCAGAATGGACTCTGAAGATCAAAGAAGAAGTCACCAAGCAAATCAACGCTGAATTCCTTATGGTAACCGAGTATTCGAAATGGGTGGCCAACATTATTCCGATTCAGAAGAAAGACGAATGCATCCAAGTCTGTGTGGATTTTTGGGATCTCAACAAAGCCAGTTAGAAGGACAATTTCCTATTACCGCATATTGACATTTTGGTAGACAGCACAGTAGGGCATGCTCTATTGTTGTTCATGGACGGTTTTTTTTGGTACAATCAGATCCTAATGGACTCCGAAGATAGAGAAGAGACAACATTCATTACACCTTGGGGCACCTACTGTTATCATGTGATGCCATTCGATTTGAAGAATGCAGGGGCGACTTATCAAAGGGCTGCCACTACTTTTCTGCACTATATGATATACAAGGAAGTCGAGGTGTATGTGGATGATATGATAGTGAAGTCTAAGGATCAAGATGGCCACATCATAGCATTGCAGAAGTTTTTTGAAAGAATTAGAAAATATAATATGCGGCTCAACCCACAAAAGTGCACCTTCGAAATTACTGCAGGCAAAATGCTAGGATTTATGATTACTAAATAGGGCATTGAGGTCGATCTGTTGAAAATCAAGGCAATCATGGAAATACCTCCTTCAAAGGCCGAACGAGAAGTCAGGGGCTTTCTGGGCAAGATACAGTTCATCAGCTGGTTTATAGCGAAGCTGACAACCACATGTGAGCTGTTGTTCCGCCTGTTGAAGAAAGGAGTCAAGTTTGAATAGGATTAGAAATGCCAAGACACCTTCGAAGTTGTGAAGCTTTGCGCCAGTATTTTCAAAACCCACCTGTTCTGGCTCCTTCCGAGCCAGTTAGGCTAATGATTCTCTATTTGTTAGTGACTGACTCGACTGTGGGATGTATGCTGACACAAGAGGGAGAAACTGAAATTGAGAAAGCAGTCTACTACTTGAGAAAGAAGATGACTGGGTCCGAGATAAGATATACGCCACTGAAAAAGACATGTTGGGCTTTGGTTTGGGCCTCCCGAAAACTAAGACATTACATGCTGTCTTTCACAGTGAATGTAATTTCCCAAATGAACCCATTAAAGTACTCGTTAGAGAAGCTGGCATTAAAAGGAAGGCCATCCCGGTGGTTATTGTTGTCAAAATTTGATCTCAGGTACGTCACCCAGAAGTCAGTAAAAGGCAGAGCAGCAGCAGAATTTTTGGTAGACCAACCAATTGAGGGAGACGAAGACGTAGAGTTCCAGTTTCCTGATAAGTCGCTGATGGGGGTCGAGGACGACAAATGGACTCTGTATTTTGATGGCGCATCTAATCAGTATGGCTATGGAATAGAAGTCTCCTTGTCACTCCTAACGAATCACATGTTCCACTATCTTTGAAGTTACTAAGAACCAAGCTAAGTATGAAGTATGCTTGTCCGGGTTAGAGGCAGCCCTAGAATTAGAGGCAAAAAAACTCGAAGTTATTAGGGACTCAGTATTGGTGGTCTCACAAGTAAGAGGAGAATGAAAGGTTAAGGACGTAACATTGATCCTTTACCATCAAGAGCTAGAAAAGTTGATACCGTACTTTGAATCAGTGGTCTTCACTCATGTTCTAAGATTGCACAACAAGTTCGCTGATGCATTGGCTACTTTGGCATCAATGATTGATATACCACCCGGGGTCAGGATGAGATCATTGATAATTGACGAACTCCCTTGGTACTTTGACATTCATAATTTTGTGAAAAAGGAAGAATAGCCCAAGTTTGCTAGCAAAAAGGATAATAGAGCAATAAGGAGATTATTGGCACAATTTGTCATTTGTGGGGGAAAACTGTACAAATGAGGGCATTCTGGAGTCAACAAGCTATGAGTCAATAGTAAAGAAGGCCGAGAATTGATGAAAGAAATACATGCGAGAGTCTGCGGGCCTCACATGAGTGGAAACATGTTAGCCAAGAAGATCCTACAACATGGGTATTTTTGGATGACAATGGAGATAGAATGTATACAGCTTATGCGATGGTGCCACAAGTGTCAGATCCATGTGAACCTTATGCACATTACCCCATCCCAGCTGTACAGCTTGACGTCTCCATAGCTGTTTTCAGTATGGGGCATTAATGTGATTGGTAGGGTAACACCAAAGGCTTCAAATGGGTACGAGTTCATTTTAGTGGCCATCAATTATTTTACCAAGTGGGTGGAAGCTGCCTTCTACTCAGTATTGAAAGCTTCACATATTGCTAAGTTTATCAAGCAGAATATCATTTGTCGATATAGGGTTCCTCATGAGGTTATGTCAGGTAACGACTCGCACTTCCAAGGTGAGATTTTGGATCTTTTTGAAGAATATCGGATAGTGGCCCACAAGTCGTCACCATATCGGCCACAGACTAATGGAGCAGTCGAGGTGGCAAACAAGAACGTAAAGAAAATTCTATAAAAGATGATCAGGTCACATAACGATTGGCCGAAACATTTCCCGTTTGCACTGTGGAGGTACATGACGTCGATTAGAGTTTCAACAGGAACCACGCCTTATTCTTTAGTGTATGGGATAGATGCTGTGCTGCCCATTGAGGTGAAAATTCCTTTACTAAGAGTAGTGGCTGAGGTTAGTATTCTAGAGGCAGAATGGCAGAGAAATCGAAAGGAAGAGCTTCTCTTGTTTGATGAAAGAAAGTCGCAGGCTCTATTTCATGTGCAAGGATACCAAAGGAGGATAGCTCATGCGTTCAACAAGAAGGTCAAGACCCGGGACTGGGGAGAAGGTGACTTGGTTCTTAAAGAAATTAGGGCTCCCATATTTGACCCAAGGGGCAAATTCAAACCAAATTGGTCCAGGCCATTTCTGATCAAAACCATTATGACTGGCGGTGTAGTAATTATCATAGATTTGGATGGCAATACATTCTCCACTTCGATCAATTTGGACCAGCTCAAGAAGTACTACCCTTGAGAGAAACATAACTAAAATAAAAGCTTACTGAGTTGAAAATCGAAAAGGCGACCCCAGCTAAAGTTAGAGCAGCCCGTAAGGCCAAAAATTCGAAAGGAAAACCTTGGCAAAAGTTAGGGCATCATAAAAGAAGAGTGTTAATACCCGAGAATAAATCGAGCCCGAACTACGTTATGGCCTGATTCCACTTTCTTGGGATATATAGGTAGCTTCTTTCAAGAAGTCCGGTTACTTTCTTTGTTTTAGCTAGCTTTGAATCCAAGTAAGATCTATGCAAATTTTTCTTTGAGTTATGGTAATAAGGTCATTCACATTGCAAAAATAGAAATACTTAAGATAATTGCATATCTTTTTCAAAATAAAAGTGGGATAGTTCATTTCAGCATTGGTTACAAAGTTGTGGATATATAGTGCGCGCACAAGTCCTAAACTCTAAAAAGTAAAAATAAAAAGAAAGCTATTAAATCTAAAAGGCAAAGCAGGTCCTTCAAGTCTTCCTCCTCTTTGCTTCCTATTTTTTTTCTTCTTTATTTTGTTTCTCTCTGTCTTGGATTTGTTGGAGGCAAACTACTAGGATCATTGATTTGTAAACAATTTTTCAAAAAATAAAAACTAGATGGGTAATCGCAGAAATAGGCTCCAGATAAAAACTTTTTGATGTTGAACGATAAAAAATAAAACTCGTGCTACCATAGTTAAATCAGATGAATACCTTTTGGTCAATTCTCCAACTACGAACTTTGATTTCTCGAGTTGAAGCTTTGGTCAGACCTTCTACTATATTCCCGATGCGATTTTCGAACGTAGTGTGGGCTACGACCTCCGAAACCTAAAACCGACAGAACTTGGATAACCTTAGTTTTGAAAGACAACTTATGATATTGGTTCAGCTTACTCACATATTTATAGGGCTACTGTAGGGGCCTATGGAGTAATTATGACATAGACTTCTAATGTAACCTAGATATCGATCCAGCGATTTTCGTAAATATGAAAACCTCTCAGCGGTTTTTGTAATTATGAAACCCTTGTAGTGGTTTCTGCAATTTTCATAAAATACTAAATTACAATTCACACCACTAAAGAACTGTAACTGCACTCTTAACCATAAGCTCAAGACAAATTTGCATTGAGCGCAAGTTATTAAATGCTTAACTCATCTCCCAACGTTAAGATTTTCGATACCCGCCAGTTAAATTTAATTACTGATAATTTAATTTAATCGGCATCTTTAAAATTTCTTAAGCCCTTCTACTTAACTTATTTGACCGCCGGATAATCAAATCCACCTGTAGGGTTTGGCCTGGTTAAAACTTATAAGCTTTCTTAAGGGGGTATTGTCAATCTCGAACAATCAGGATGTGAATTTCGTTAATAATTAATATTCACTATATAATTAATACCGCTATCCAACTCACCAGAACTATAGACTCATAAAAGATCGCACCCTCTAATGAATCAAAATAACGAATATTAAATATATACAAATAATAATTATTTCGAAAATAAGAGCATAAGCACTCATAAAAATCTTGGGGTGTGAGTTAATTTATATAATCAGTATAAAATTAATTACCCTAATATGATCCTGTTTCATACATACAAAGTGTACTAGTACAGTGAGTCGGAACAATAGATGACACTATTATCTGTTTTCCGTAACCAAGACATGCTTACTAAAAGTCTATACTACAGTCGTACCGATGGTTTGTCTATTTCCATCTAAACTGTGAACAACAACTTATATTCTACAAGAACCTATAATTTAGTCTTCTGTGCGCAAGTCGTACTCTATACACCAGATTAAATACTGTATAGAATAAAGGACATCTATACATAACATTAAAGAAATGATATTACATACATTGTTTATTAAGATTCTCATAAAATAAAAAAATAATTTTATTAAAAATAAAATTAAATACTAAAAGCAAAATAAGTCCATGATTTTTAGTATACAACCCTGATAATCTCCCACTTATACTCAAAACAATGCTATCATACATTTGACACCCATGCCCTCTACATGAGTATCAAAAGTCTTAGCCGGAAGGATCTTTGAAAAAAGATCTACAAAATTCTCTCCTGATGCAATCTTGGTCATAGCAACATCACTCGTCTGTACAATTTTTCGTATCAGGTGATACTTACGTTCATTGTGCTTTTCTTTCTTATAGACTCTTGGCTCTTTCGAGTTTGTAACTGCTCCGCTATTATCACAATAAGTGTAATAGCCAACTGAACTGAAGGCACCACATCTAGATCAAATAGGAAGTTCCTGAGCTAAACAGCCTCCTTGGCTGCTTCAGAAGCTGCCACGTACTCGGCCTCTATGGTGGAATCAGAAATGCATGGCTGCTTGATACTCCTCTAACTTATAGCTCCACCTCCTAAGGTAAACACATATCCTGAGGTAGACTAACGAAAATCTTTGTTTGACTGGAAATCTGAGTCTGTGTACCCTAAAGGTACTAGACTGTCTGTCTGGTAAACTAACATATAATCCCTAGTCCTTTTTAGGTACTTGATTATATTTTTTTCCGTAGTCCAATACTCCTGTCCTGGGTTAGACTGATATCTGCTAACCATGCCAACGACAAAGCAGATGTCAGGTCTAGTGCAGAGTATAACATGCGTGAGGCTTCTACTACCGAAGCAGAAGGAACAGCCTTCATCTTCTCTATCTCATCAGGTGTCTTAGGACACTGATCTTTGGATAAAGTGATTCCATGCCTGAAAGAGAGAAACCCTTTCTTAGAATTCTGTATGCTAAAACGAGTAAGGATATCATCGATATACTTTGCTTGTGATAAACCCAACATGCTTTGTTTTTTATGTCGCATAAGCTTGATCCCAAGGATGTGACTGGCTTCTCCCAAGTCCTTTATATTGAACTACCCAGATAATCATACTTTAACCGTAAATAATACCCCCACATCATTTTCGATGAGCAAGATATCATCTACATAAAGTACTAGAAAGATCACCACGCTTCTGTCACGCTTCTTGTACACATAGGACTTATCTGGACTCTAATCAAAATCATAAGACTTAATGGCTTAATCAAATCGAGTATTCCAAAACCTTAATGCTTGCTTAAGTCCACAAATGGATCTCTTAAGCTTGCACAACATGTGCTCCTGGCCCTTCGCTATGACACCGTCTGGTTGTATCATATAGCTACATTCGTCAAGACTTCCGTTAAGAAAAGATGTTTTGACATTAATTTGTCAAAATTTGTAATCGAAATAAGTCACAATGGATAAGAGAATCCGGATAGACTTAAGTATGGCTACTGATAAATAGGTTTTTTCATAATCGATCCATTTTTTCTAAGTGAACTCTTTTGTAACAAGCCTAACTTTAAATGTTTCAACATTCTCATATGCTCCTCTCTTTTTTCTGTAGATTCACTTACATCCGATTGGTTTTATCCCTTCAGGTGGTTCTACAAGTTCCCAGACTTGATTAGAATACATAGATTTTATCTCTAAATTCATAGCCTTTTGCCAAAAATCTGTATCTTTGTCCTAGAGTGCTTCATTATAGTTACAAGATTCGGTATCTAGTTCTGTCAGGATCCTGTCAAAAGACTCTCCCAAGAACATATATTGATCAGGTTGATGAACAACCCTTCCACTATGACGAGGCACTACTTGTGTCTGTGTACTAGCAATAACACGTTGTGCAGAATCTGATCCCTGTGCACCATTACCTACATGCTTGTCAGGCATATTAATGGCAGCACCCTGATTATGATCTGCACCTATCCCGATAATCCTCCCATTACGGCGGTGCAATGGGATATCAGTGACTTGTGGTTCCTCTTCCGTTCTACTGGTATTTTCTCCTAATTTTTCTAAAATAATTTTATTTTTGGGTTTGTGGTCCATAATATAATCATCTCCCAAGAATCGGGTATTGGTGCTAACAATGACCTTCTAATCCTTAGGATTATAAAATAGACCACCCTTCATTCCCTTGGGATACCCAACAAAGAAACAGACTTTTGTCCTTGGTTCCAACTTACCCGCGTTCCCTTTCAGCACATGTGCTAGACACCCGCAAATTTGAATATGTCTTAGACTAGGCTTACGCCCGGTCTACAGTTCTGTGGGAGTAGAAAGTACTGATTTAGAAGGTACAAAATTCAGAATATAAGTCGCTGTCTCTAATGCGAGTCCCCAATCCTAAATAACTCATCATTGGCCTTACCATCTCTATAAGAGTCCTATTCCTTCTTTCTGCTACACCATTCTACTGCGGAGTGCCCAGTGTAGTCAACTGGGATATAATCCCTTCTGACGATAAGTAGTTACTGAATACTCCAAAGAGGTACTTCCAACCACGGCCGGATCGTAGTGATTTGATATTTTTACCCAAATGCTTCTTCTCTTCCCCCTTGAATTCTTTAAATTTTTCAAAGCATTCAGACTTATGATGCATCAGGTAAATGTATCCATACCTTGAGTAGTCATCAATGAAATTGACGAAGTACTCAAAGCCACCTCTATCTCGGATTGTCATAGAACTACATACATCAGAATGAACCAGTTCCAGCGGTTCTTTAATTCTATAGTCTTTGGTCAAAATGGTCTCTTGGTTATTTTACCCACTAAGCAGGACTCACAAACTGAAAATGTCTCCACTTCTAATGAACCCAAAGTTCAATTTTCTACTAGTCTATTTATCCTTTTTAGATTAATATGACCCAAGCATAAGTGCCAAAGAAACATTTGGTTCGTTAAAGATGAAAACTTTCTCTTATATAGTAAATTAGATGTATTATTCAATTCAGCTAGTTGTAGTGTAGAAGAGATAGAAAATATAATATACAGATTATCCACTAATGTACCAGAACAAATAAAATGTTTATTTTTCTTAATAACCACAGAGTCATTAAAATGAACAGAATACTTATCCTTTATTAAATTGGAAACCGAAATTAAATGTCTTTTAATTGAAGGTACATAAAGACAATCTTTCAAAATTAAAATTCTATCTCTACTAAAGTTGAGAGTGACATCTCATACTACAACTGCTGCCACCCTGGTATATATTATTGCCCATGTGTAGGTATATTTCTCTATCACTAAGTTACCTGGTTTCTTGAAACCCCTGCAAAGAATTGCAAACATGATTAGTGGCTCCCGTATCTACATACCAGGTTCTGGTAGATAACACCACTAAACATGTTTCAACCACTAGTGAACAAAAATTACCTGGTTTGTTCTGCTTACTAAGAAAAATCAAATATTGCTTTTTTCAATGTCCAAACTGGTTATAGTGATAGCACTTGCCTCTCTGCTTCTTCACACCAGCTTTTGGTCCCTTAACTGCTTTTGGATCTGTGCCTCCTTGTTTTTGAACATTTTTCTTCTTTTTACCTTTCGGCTTAGAGAAAAATCTTTTTCAGCCACATGCACAAAAACTAGTTTCCTAAGAACACCCTCAGCTGCTTGAAGTTCTTTAAAAAATTCTGCCAATGAAAAGCTGAGCTTATTCATGGTATAATTCAGGCAGAATTTCTTAAAGCTATCAGGCAGTGATTGGAGTATGATATCGACCTGGGTTTCTCCGTTAATTTTAGGTCTTAGGATCTCTAGTTTATTCAGAAGACTGATCATCTTCAGAACATGATCCCTAACTGGGGCGCCTTCAGCTATGCTTGTATTCATAAGAGACTTCATGGCCACCTGCCTAGCAGCACGATTTTGATCCCCAAACATTTCTTTGAGATTCATAATCAAGTCATAGGTACTGAGCATAGACTAATGCTGATGCTGTAAAATATTTGACATGGAAACCAAAATGTAACAACGAGCCATCTAATCAGCTTTCTGCCACTTCTGATGGGCCCAGGTTCCCTGTTCGATTCCCCCCTCATCAGGTACTGGTAAACAAATCTTAGTCAATTCAAATTTGTAGTCCTCAGCAGTTAAGACAATGTCCAAATTTTTTTTTCAGTCTATATAGTTTGGTCCCATTAGTTTAATTTTTTAAAGTATTGACGCGAGTGGATTGAGAGCCATTTTAATCTCGAGAATCACATAATTAAAAAATAACCGTTAATTATAATGAAAATTTTTTTGAATTTATTTTAAAATTGGTTCCCTCTACCATTTAAAAACAATTCGCCAACAGCCTAGTACCCTTTGAATAGCATGCCTCGATGGGAGCACGTCTACTATCTATCATTTGTCCAGACAGACTATCTCGTATTAATTTTACTATCTAGGCAACTGACATTACCAAGTAAAATTAAATTGCTAACATAGTTTTGGTCTAGCAAAGAATAGCAATGACTCAGATGGATTATTTACAACTAAGTGTTAATTATCACCTAACCCCGAATCAATAGCTTCGCAATGAACCCTTCAGATGGAGAAGTGATCCACACTAACAATTCACCAGAATTATCCCTAAAGGAGGTTCGTACTGGCGATACCGCAATTAATCATGTTCGATGTGAAGGAAGGCTTTACTGCCAATACGCAGAATTAATTATATCGCCTACAAACTAGTGATGGAGACCATGGAATTTATCTGTAAATAAATTCTTTCTCCCACTTAGATTTTAAAATTTTTTTAGGGTTATAAAATGCGTTTAATTAAAATAAATTTATTAATTTTGAAAACCATACGATCCGAAATATTCTAAAATATCTTTCCGTGTACATGATCCAAAAGATTCCGATTTGCTAACCTATCTTTTCGTGTTTTAATACGTAACAAATATAATCACCAATGAATGCATGATTTTTCCTTTAGCTTCACAACTAAGATAGTGATTAAAGGTATTCAAAATATTTTATTTTTATGTTACACATTTTTCAAAAATAATATTTTATTAAGATTAAATATTTTTCTATTTAATTAATCTAAAAATCAAAATTAATTTTCACATTTTTTAAAAATATCTGATTTAATAAAAAATCATTTTAAATGTGTTATTTTGTAAAAAGAAAATATCTAAAGTTTTTTTATTTAATTAAAAAAAATTAATTTTATTTTCCTTTACAAAATTTTAATAAAAATCGAATTTTTTAAATTAATTAAATT
>JAULJZ010217442.1:0-18076 GCA_032270985.1 Heliamphora pulchella | reverse complement strand
GATTAGATATATAATTTCACTTGATAAGTAGTCTCATGAGACTAATAATGAAGTAATTAGTAATATCATATTCTCTTAAGTATTGTATATTACATATTTTGTGTGATTATTAATTCAATAGATGCATAATCCTTCCATCATTTTTTGAATTCAAATAAAAAAATATATAATATTATAGAATGCATAATTTAGTTTCATGTCTAATCCGGTCAATTAAACATACTCTAAAATTTCATAAATTTTAATATGAAAATCCATTTTTAATAAAATCAAAATATCAAACCTATTCATCGAGATCTATCAAACAAGATCTATATTAAATATAAAAATATATTAAAAACAAATTGAGAGATTTTTCTCTTGCAAACTAAGAATTTTTTTACGAACTAAAAAAATCGATTTGGAAAACTTTTCATTTTACAGTTTTTTGTTAAGAAAGTAGTAACAGTGTTAAAAATTTGAGGCATTTATAAATTTTAAAACTGAAATATTTTCCAGAAACAAGTGTTTGCTAATTTTTAAAACTTACAAATAAGCAACATTTAGAAAAACACAATTAAAGCACTAAAAATTATTAAATTCCTCAATTTATTAAAATTTATAAATTTCTTAGTTTTAAAATCAAGAAATTTGTTTTGAAAATGAAAATAAATGATTGATTTTATTCTTTTTTGGAATTAAAAAAAATTTGTTCTGAAAAGTAAAAAAAAAAAAAAAATCAAATTTCTCAATTGTTTTCTGTTTACAAAAATCTCGAACTGCCCATTCCAGTGGTTCAGGACTCGAGCTATGAGGCCTCCTTTCGATAATAAAAAGGTATGTTCAATCTATCTAATGTAGGAGGAGTTCATCTCTTCGATCTCTTTCTTTCCTTCCGAGGTGAAGGAGATAGCTAAACCAGTTCCAGAATTCATGAGTGAATCTCAATCAAATCAATGGTTGCTGATGGCCTGTTCAAGTATCATACAATTACATTGAAATTTACGTGGGGGAATAAGCTTCCTTCGTTCGCTTGAAGTCATCTTCCCGGCTTGGCTCTGATTGAGGAATGAATTCTTCTTGCCAGAGGGGATAGATCTTTTGGACGCTTGAATATATAGATTTTGTTTAATAGGTTTAAATGAATATATCCCAAAAATATATATTTTATAAAAAAACATGTTTAGTGCATACATGCTTGAAAAATGGTAGTTGAAGACTACGGGTAAATATAGTGATTGAATGTGATGACCAGAGATGGTGGTTGGAGGCGATAACCGAAGGTGCTATCCAGTGATAATAACAAGATGTAGCTATAGTAGTCGAAAATGGTGACCGTATATGGTTGTTGAAGAGTATAGCCAGGTGTGACGGTCAGAGCCGGTGGTTAGAGATGGCGGCCGAATGGTGGTGGTCAGAGGTGATGACCGTAGGTGTTAGCAAGAGTTAGTGATGGTGGTCGGAAGTGGTGATTAGAGATGATAGTATGAGATAATGGCCATATATTGTGGTCGGAGATAGTGGCTAAAGATGGTGGTCGAAGGGGCGGCCGAATGTGGTAGTCGGAGTTGGCGGCCAGAAATGGTGGTTAGAGGTGGTGGAAAAAGAAAGATATAATAAAAAAGTGTTCACAAAACTAGTGAAAATATATTTTTTTTATTTACAAAGAATTTAGTAAATTTTAAAAATTGCTTATAGTTTTTCCAAAATAAAATTAATTACCAAAAATATTTTTGTTTGCAATTTACAAAAAATTTAAAAATAAAAAACATAAATGTTACAAAACAAGGCCTAACGAATTCACCACATCATCATTTGTTGTGCAAGAAGGTCTAGAATAATCATAAACAAATATAAAGCTACAAATTTTACGTGGTTTGACAATTTGTCTACGTCTACGGGTAGCAGAATTCAACATATGGAGAAGAGATTACAAATCACTCGACTTTTATAAATTCTCTCTCTCAAACAACTTGCACACACTAATTATCTGAACATATAATCATATTTATTGGAGAGAAAAAGAGATATAATCTAATCAAACTTGTGCTAGTCGAGTTCAAAACTAATTAAACAACTACAAATTCATATTCTCTAGAACTCTTCAAATTTAGTAATCATGATAGACTAGAAATTTATATCAACTCAAATTAGATTTGTGCCAAAATTTTCAACAACCTCCACCTTGACGAGAATTTATCTTCCAAACAAATCGACATACCAAAACTGTAACCAAATGCATTAAAAGTATTCAAATTTCTGAATTAAACAAATCAACAGATAAACTCTGCATCCAAATGCGCTATGTGGCGCCAAATATACTTAGGGTGACCAAAGTTTCAAACAAACATATTGGCAGATTAATGCTGCCACCAAATGTGGCCTGAAACGCCAAATTACACACAAAGATACCAAATTCTAAAAATTGAACAAAATATAGATAAATGCACATATCACGTCCAAATCAAATGTGAGCCGAGTGGAGCGGCTACTCAAATTATCAAATTTTATCAAGTTCAAGCTGTATTAAAATTTGACCGAAATGACACATCTTATCATCCAAACTATCAGCATATTCTCCACCAGTAATTACAACTGGATAACCGACACAAAATTCATCTATTAACAAATTTTATTTGAGGTCAAATTTCATATAAGAACAAATTATACTTGAAAATCAAATTTCTCATAATGAACAAAATAGATTATTCCAGACGGACAAAACAGACTATATTTGCTACAAAGTCTCAAACTTTTAGCTTATTCAGAAGATTCAAATAGACGAATCTTCAAATATAAATTAAATAAACAAATAATCAACTCTAACCCAACAAACAAAATTCTCAAAAGATTCGACCATCAAAGCTTTTCAAACTTCACCACAATTAAAAAAATACGGCACTTGATAAACGAGTAAAATAACCATTTTTATGCTCCAATAATGCAAAATAAAATTTAAAAAGATGAACTAATTAACTTTGATGTCATAGTTGAATTTGGAATGGCAAAAAATAGTACGAATCACTATGAGTCAATCAAAAAAAACTCCAAAAAAATTTGAACTAACTAAAAATAAATTTTGACCGATCAAACCCAGTCTTGGTGAACCGGTATGGGAAGGAGGCGTAGAGAGCACCCAGGCGAGCATTTTTTTTTTCTTCGCTGAATCAGTAGCAAATTAGAATAATGAACTAAGGTCGCGTTTGGTGCATTCAAAATACTTGCAGAGACTTAAGCAACGTTTGAAAGTACATTCGAATTCCGTTTTTGACGTATAATATACTATTAGAATCGTCTCGAAGAAACAAAACTTTTAGTATATTCAAAAGTAATTTTTGATCAATTCGAATTTTGAACAAAGAGAAAAAAATTAACTTTAACAGTAGTTCTGATACCATTTGTTGTGCAAGAAGGCCAGAAATAATTATAAACAAACATAAAGAGACAAATTTTTCGTGGTTAGACAATTTGTTTACGTCCACGAGTGGCAGAATTCAATATATGGAGGAGATTACAAATCACTCGATTCTCATAAATTCTCTCTCAAACAACTTGCACACACTAATTATCTGAACATATATTCATATTTATAGAAGAAAAAAAGAGATATAATCTAATTAAACTTGTACTAATTGAATTCAAAAGTAATTAAACAACTGCAAATTCACATTTTTTAGAATTCTTCAAATTTAATAATCATGATAGACTAGAAATCTATACCAACTTAAATTAAATTTGAGTTAAAATTCCCAACATTATTAAATATGCGCGTTAAATGCCTAAGTAAATTAATAGTTTGAATGCAAAATGGTATAAGAAATAGTAAAATGTGATGAATTGTAATTTTAAAAAAATATATGACTTTAGAGCTAGTTCTCGTAAAATTCTTATATTTAGAATATCTATTAAAAAGACAATTTGTGTCATAAAACACAATTTCTTGAAAAATAATTATTTTTCTACTTATGTGAATCTTCTGTTAAAATTAACAAAAAAAATAATTTTAGTTTTAAAACATTTTTTTACTAAAAATTAAAAAATATAAGTTAGAAGAAATCAATAAATCATTGTTCGAAACAATGGCATGGCATGGATCGAAAAACTAAAAAAATGGATCATATGTTAAAAGAAATATTAAAACAATAAATAAAAATGTAATTCATTTGGTTTATTTTTAATATTTTTAAAATATGATTTGTTCTGTTTTTGTTTCAGTCCCTCTATACAAGAGAAGTTAAAAAAAAAATTGATAAAAAATTACTAATTACAAATTAAAGAAGTTATGGCCGACTTATCCCAAACAGAGCCATAGAATGAACTTTCAATCAAAATCTGACGTCCAAATGAATAGATTGTTATTGAGTCAATTTATATACTTTTTTTTTCATAATTTGAATATATTTAGAGATGATATGATTCTCCCTTACACTTAAGTTGTGAGTGTTTGATAAAAAATATAACTTGTAGTTGAAATAGACAAAAAAATAGTTATAAATTGTAGCAGGAATTATTGATGTTTAAAAATATTTATAATTTATAACTAAAATTAGTAACAGAAAATTAAAAATTACTAGCAACAATTTTTTCAAACACCCCTCAACATGAATAACTTTTACCATCCTACCATTGTAACTAGTAATGCTCATTATTCATTACACTATTACCACAATTACTACGGTTACCACCGCCGCGGTTGTCACTGTTGGTAAATAATAACAGAAATAGAAAACTAATCAATCCGTTTTGTATCAATTACTAGCAAGTACAGAAAAATTGAAACATAATAAAACAATATGAGGTTTAAAATAGAAATTGAAAAATAAACTAGTAATAGAAAATGAACGTAGCAGAAACTAAAAAACTTGTTGTAGAAAGAAATGTAGATCGAGGCTCGTGTTTGACACGATTTTCTTAAGACGAAATTGCCCTCGCTATGGTGCTTCGAGTTGACAACAAACGTCTATCAGAATACAACGATCAGCAAGAACCAGAAGCAGCACAGCAATCTGATTCTTCGGCGAACCGAAACAATGTTTAAAGCTCTCTCTTTTAGATGACATGAATGCAGATTTAATATAGAAGCCGAAGCATAGAAGGAGGGAAGTAGCCTTTAAATAGGCATGTAATGTGGCTATTCGGATTAGCCGAACGAGCACGAACCCGGTTTGGTCTGGCAATTAAACCGCTCAACAAATGCGACCTGTCGCTTAACAGATGCGACCCAAAAGAAACTCCAACGGCCCGGTTTTTGAATCCAACGGACAAAATCGGTAACTTAATTTGGATTTTCAATAATTAAAATTTTCAGAATTCAAAAATTTAAATAAATAAATTTTTTACAAAAAGATAAGGATTGATTCGACCCGACACGCTACCCACGACCCAGCTCGGTCGATCGGATGGGCAGACAGTGGCGGCGCACGCGCTCGTGTGCGGTTAGATTGGATCTGAACCCACACTTGGGTAGGTCTTCCCTCATTCACAAAACTTGGTACCCATTGAGGCCCAAATCTAAATTCCAACTTGAATCTTATATGCTACTTAACTTTTCATCTCCTAAACAATGTGGGATTGCCTAAAGTTATAAACTTTTGTCAAATCCAATGGCATACTTTTAGAGTCATTTCTCATTTACCCATTAACCATTTTAAACGCCATAAAATCCATGGTTAATCTACTCATAGAGATGAATATATTAGGACTTAGAATCATTAAAAAAGATTAATTTAATCCATAGATAGTTAGCTTCAAGGTTAGCTAAAACCATATTAAAAAATATTCAAAACCCACTCAAAACCCACTTATTTTCCAACCGCCATCCCAATCATTACTTCCACTACTATCGCCCGACTTGCTGCGGCCACACAAGCCCACCATTGTTGCCGTCGCTAGTTCCATTGTCTTGCCAATCCATTATCACTATTGTCGCCGCCACTTTCACTACAATTCCTAATTTTAGCACTACCACAATTATTTTTAAAATTGTAACTAAATACAAGAAAAATATTTTATACGAAAAATATTTTTTAAAAATATTTTCATCATCGAAGTCCTCAATTTAGAAAGAAGGCACAAACTAGGGTTGGAGACTTGTTAAAAAAAAGCACTAAGGTATCGAACACAAGAAAAATAAAAAAAATATTTTTTGTCAAAACAAACAAAAATTAGTCCCACGTATAAAAGCATGTTTTATTGAAGTACTCTTGGGACTATATTAGATTATATGGGAATAGTTACATGTAATCCAGTGTTTGGTTGAACTATTCGCCATGAATAATGAATCACACATAACTATTTTTAACCTCTCAATCTGTTAATAAATTACTCCCACATCATATGTGGGTTTATTAGTCTCAAGATGAGGAAGAAGAGATAATGGTTAAAATTACATATTTTTCCCTTCTTCAATAAGTCACACATCAAGTATATAGATTTGTCAGTCAAGGAATTAAAGTACATTCTAGTACATTACTAAATTTTATTCCACTTAAATAATATAAAATCAAATAATAGACTATTTTTTTTATAGGATATCTTACTCTATTAAATGCAGTTGGGTACCTAACAAACTACCATATTATTCTCATTCATAATAATTTACGGACTAACAATAAGATATACCATTAATCTTGTGAGTTTAGTAATTCAACCATACGGAACTTATGGATTAAAGGGCTTTAGTATAACTAATCATATGGTTATATTAAAGGGATTTAGTGATCTCATCCATTACCATTAGTACTATTAGTCTACACAATTTTTATAATCAAATTTTTTCAAATTTCTTGACCTTTTCTTAAATTAAGTTAGAAATTAAATATGCCCATTTTGTTTGTTCAATGGAGGGCAGAAACGCCATTTTGATGACTTCACAGGCAAGCCTAGAAATCAATAATCATTTTTCATAAGAGATACTTGCTTTTAGAAGTATTTATAAGGCTTAGGCTGACCATAGCAAGAATTGGAGAGTGATAATAATAAATTGGCTAAGATTTTCGTAGTGTAGTGACATAGTTTTAAGTTTTATCATAGAAGTTACAGTTTCGAGTTCTATTGTGAATTATTTAAGTGTGATTCACATTTTTTTCTGTTTTTTTTATAATTTAAAATAATATGGATTTTTTCCATACAAAAAAAAAAAAGAATCCTCATCATCCTTAGTCTCGATTGGCAACTAGCTTAAAAGCTAGTTTATTTACTTTTTAGCATTTTTAGCTAAAAAGTTAAATTAAGTTTAAAGTAGATTGTTTAATAATTTAGTTTTTAAGCTAATTTTTTTTAAGCTGGTTGTTAGAGTAAAAAATTAATTTTTTTACTTTTTATTCAAAGTGACAATTTTACCCTTACATATATTTGATATTAACAATTATATGTTTTAGCTCAAGGGCTTTTTAATTAGATTTTGATGATTTTTATAATTTTATTTTTTTAATTAAATTGATTTGAAAAGATTATATTTAATTGTTTTTAAAAGGTAAGTGTTGACACTCCATGATAAATGAGTCGATACCTTATATCATTTGTGCTGACTTTTTGCATCAAATGGGTTGACGCTCAGTGTTCTGAATGAGAACGTTTTGTGTCGACACAAATTGATATTTGAGTCGACACTTTAAGGCAAAGTACGCTTAAAACTCTCAAGTGTGTCGACACTATTGAGAAATTGAGTCGACACCCTAACATCTTTGTCTAAGACATTTTAGGAACTTAGATGAGTCGACACCAAAGTGTTTTGAGTTGACACCGAAATGATCCTTTGGGTTCCACACTTCGAATTTTTGAGTTGATACCAAATTTACATGAATCGATACTACAGAGAAATGGGTCAACACCAGAACGACAAGTTATTTCCCAATTCTAAGTCAACAAGGGTCAACACTAAAGCTTGTTAAGCCGATACAAATGTTTCTCTCGAAAGCAAGAGTTTTGGGTTGACACCAAACGAAGTTGAGTCGACACCTAACGAAGATGAGTTGACTCTAAAAGTTTCGAGATTGATTGTAACTTTTTGAGTCGACAGTAAACGATTATGAGTCGATACCAAAGTCTCACCTGAAAATTTGAATAAATACACTTGGTCGACACTAAATGATTCATGAGTCGACACTACTGTGTAGGTGAGGTAAAAGTAGAAATTGGGTCGACACTAACGAAAATCTGAATCGACACAACAACTTGAAGAACCAAACCCTAGATATCTTGTGTTGACATAAAATGGTTTTGAGTCGACACTTGCGACAAATTTCAAATCTTGCGCTAGTTTCAATGGTTGGATTTCAGAGTATTTATTGTCTTCCCCAACCCACCAACAATCATTTACTTCGGATAGTTATATAAGAAGTTAATTTTCAGAGCTTCAAACAGGAAGACACTATTTTATTATTTGAATCAAAAGCTCAAAATTTTCAAGAAAGCATTTATTGCTTATTTACTTCTCCAGTTGATTATCGCTCTTTCTTATTCGTTTATTTTCAATAATTTATAAAGAGAGTGAGTCAGTGAATCTTTAATTCTTATATTTATTGTATTAGAGGGTGAGTCACCCTTGATCCTTTAAGAGGGTGAGTGATTCTCTTTAAAGAAGAGCTCAAGAGAGATTAGAAAAAATATGAATTATTTTGTAGGATCTTTTTGAGACTGTAAAAGGATTTTGAATGTGTCTGTAAAGCATTCGATCCTATTAGATATTCTCAAGGGGAGTTTTGAGGAGTGGATATAGGATTAGAAGAAACCGAATCACTATAAATTTTCGTGTCTGGTTCAATTTCTCTTTCCTTAACCTCTTTAATTTTCTTGCAGTCATATATATTGCTATATATGTTTGAGAAATTAAAAAATTTTGAAATTTTTTTTTAAATTGTTATTATTATTTTAAAACCTAATTCACTCAACTCTTGAGTTGCTTGAACTAATAAAACATAGTTGGTGATGGTAGAAAATAAGTTATGAATAAGATGTATTATTGTATTTTAAAAGTGGTGAGAGTTTGAATAAAATATTCTGAGAGTTTGTGTTTTGATTTGATTTTTTAATTTTTTAATTTTTTTACTTTTTTACCAAATGGACAATTTTTATTTTTTTAGCATTTTTAGTCAAAAAAAAAAACTAAAAAAACTAAAATTGTCAATCAGGCCAAAGGCAAATCATAGTACCACACTGCCGCAAGATCAAACTACCTATTATTTGTTTGGTAGTGATACTCTAGTTAGTATGCAGGCATTTATTAATTCTAAACTACAAAAATATATAGGGGTAATTTGTCAAGATTTTTGGTCTAATTTTTAACCTTTTACTATTAATTTTAGTTATAAATTATAATTTTTTACAAACACCTCCAACTTCTAATACAAGTTTTAACTATTTTTTTTCTATTTCAGTTACAAATTATAATTTTTACCACATACTCATAACTTTTGCTACAAATTATAATGCATAAATTACTAGTTTCAGTAATCCCAAACACTTGCATAGAGCTTTGCGACGAGGAGTAGAGTATTTTTGGATATTATACGAAACATGGGGAAGAAATTGAAAGCCAAGATAGTGTTGGGAAAATTAATTAAATATTTATAGCGAAATGAATATTTGCTACCTATTTTATGCGTAATTTAATGGTATCAATAAGAACAATATATAATAAAAAAATAATAAAAAATTACAAGACACCAGTTGCTTACTTGAAAAGCTCCTAAAGAAAAAAAAATCACGGACCAAAGTCCAATTCTAAGTCACTACTATATCAAATAATAAGTTTATGCCATTTTACTTTCCAAGCATATCCAAATTATAACAACGTCAAGAATAATATTATTGAGCTAACATAAAAAAATTTAATATATTTACCGTAAGATAGATTCTAACCAAATATAGATTAAATTTCACCAGTTATCGATCGGAACCAATATATGATACAAATTAAGTACCAAAAATATACGTCTAAAATTTTATGACAAACATTTTACGAGAATCGAGATTCATTTCGAGTTCGCAGAGTGTTTGTGCGGTGTGCAAATATGGAAAAAGCTCATTCAATGCCTGCCACCGAATACATTAGGTGGGTTTATATGAGAATTCCAAGTTCACAATACTTCCCAAGCGTCTTCACCACCCCAACTGCTTTCCTTTTTTATTTTTCCCCCTTTCTAGTTTTGTTTCCTAACCAGGTCACCCCACATTGATGGGGGTGAATTTATTGTGCAGAAAATTTCAAAATAATCATATATAAATTAAAAAGAGACTAATTTTATGTGGTTCGACAATTTGTCTACATTTACGAATATTGAATTTTAATACAAATTACTTGACTCTCTCTCACAAACTCTCTCTCTCTTAAAACAATTTTGAATATGAAATAATCTGATACTACATTCATATTTATAGAAGAAAAAAAAAGATCTAATTTACTCATACTTATGCTAGTTGAGTTTAAAACTAATTAAACAACTGTAAATCTACATTCTTTAGAACTTTTCAATAAATTAAATTTAATAACCATGATAAACTAGAAGTCTATACCAACTCAAATTGAATTTGATCCAAAATTTTTAACAATCTCCACTTTGACGAAAATTTATATTCCAAACAAATCAACATACTAAAACTGCCACAAAATGCACTAAAAGTACTCAAATTTATGAATCAAATAAATCAACAGATAAAAATTTGCATCTAAATGTGCTTCGTGGCGTCAAATTCACCTAGGGTGGCCAAAGTTTCAAATCAGACATATTAACAGATTAATGCTACCACCAGATATGTCCTAAGACGCCATGCACCCCTAAGTGTTCAATACTTTGACAAATTAATCAAGTTCAAACAATATTGGGACTTGACCTTACTCTTATCAGTTTTCTTACAAATTGTGTTAGCACCACCTTTAAAAGTATGTCCATGCAGAAAATATAAATTACTACGGATAGTACCTTTTAAAATCTCATAAGCCCCCAAAATAACTTTGAGAACTCCACCATTCATACTGATTTTGAACCCTTTCGAGTCTAGAACTCCAAGTGAGATAAGATTTTTCTTTAAGTCTTGTACATACAAACTTCTGAAATAATTTTAATAGTTCCATCATACTACTTTAAATGGATACTTCCTATCCCTTGAATTTTACAGGCATTATTGTTCTCCATAAGCACTGCTCTACCATCTATATCTGTGAAGTCAAAAAACTAATCCCGATTGAGACACATGTAATAGGAACATCCAGAATCTAAAGTCCATTAATCAGAATGGCAGACAAATAGTGAACTCGTCAAGACAACATTAGAATTTTCATCCTCACTGACAATATTGGCTGTGGAAGCTGCCTTTCTTCTGTTCATTCCGTTTCGAACAATGGATTGGTCTTTAATTAAAATGAGAAGGCTTTCAGAGATTAATGAGAGTTCCATTACTGAACTCCAACGATATTTTGACGCAGTAGAGGACATAGACGAAAATAATTTTAATATTTTAGAGTATCGAAAACAGCACGAGGTATCGTGGCCAGTCTTATTCGTGATAGTTCGTAATATTTTGCAGTTCATGTCTCTACAGTTGCTTCTGAGACAACTTTTAGTGCATGCGAACGAATTCTCAACGAGTACAGATCGAAACTGACGCCGGAGATGGTATAGGCTTTGATGATTTTATGCGACACAATTTATACATCGAAGAAGATACAAGAAATGAATGAGAAAAGATCGATTAAAAGTTGACTTGGAAGATTTAACATATAGGTCGGCTGATGAATTGTCCGACTCAAATTAAGTTTTTTTATATTTTAAATGTGTAATTTTAATGTCCTTATATTTGTAATTTACTAATTTAATATTTTATTTGTAATTTTAAGTAAAAAATAATGTAAATGATTGTTAAACTTGTACGTGCCAACTTAGTTAGAATATACTTGACCTATAGTGATGTAATTTCTCTATTTTATTTAAATGTAGAATACACTTATAAAATGTAAAATCTAATATTTATGTAATTGTTCAAATTTAATTTTTGGTTAATAAAATTTATATTGTATTTAATTATTTTAAGTGTTCAAACTTATTCATTTAAATTATGTAATTATTTGAAGTGTTCAAACTTATTGCAAAAAATAATAAAATTATAATAAACCAAGTACTAACTAACTTATAATAATATAAACTGTAAACTTATAAAATAATAATAAACTTATAATAAACTAATAAATTTATAATAATTAATAATATAAACTATAAAGTATAAACTTATAAAATAATAATTATAAACTTATAAAGTATAAAATATAAACTATAAACTTAAAAAGTAAAAAACAAATAAAGTTTAATATTATAAATATAACTAATAAGTTATAACTAATAAAAATAATAATAAATTATAAATTATAAAGTATAAATAATAAAGAATAAAGTATAAACTACAAAAACTAATAAATTAATAAATTTATAATAATAATAAACTAACTTATAAACTTTTAAAAAAATAATAAGCTAATAACTTATAAACTTAATAATAGTATTAATAGGTTATAAATTTATAAACATTAAAACATAAAAATTATAATTTATAAACTTATAAAAATATAAAATAATAAAACTAATAAACTTATATTATTATAAATAATAAACTAACTTATTAACTTATTATGAAATTTGACCAATAAAATAATAATAAACTAATAACTAAGAAAAATTTAAATTTATATCATACAAAAGTTACAACAACAATTTTAAAAAATTAAAAAAAATTAAAAGCCTGATAAAGTCCGACCAGCCTGCCCAAAAGCCCAGCCCGAGGCTCGGGTCCTATACCCTTGGAGACTGGGTTTACCCATTGGAAAAAAACCCGGTTCGGCCCTGCCCAATTTTGACATGAGTCAACGGGCTTTGGGCCCAATTAAGCACGAGCCATGGCCGGGCTGGCCTAAATTACACCCTTAATTACTATGTAAAATGACTCTTCATAAAAACCCAATTGAGGAAGAACTACAGATGATTCTGAAGAGCAATTCGATGTAAAACCCACGGAATTATTTAAATTGCAGAAGATAAACCTCCTCATTTTGGGCAAAATCCTCTGTATCAGACGAAGACGCTGATGGAATAGCTTTCGTCCCCAACAAGCAAATCGCGAGACCCTTCTTCAACCACCATTAACCCTTCTTCATCAGCTCTGCTAAGGTGCTTACAAGGGCTCACTTCAAATTCGATCTCGGCTCTTTCCCCCGCCTTCAATCCCACGCTTTCGAATCCGATCAACTGCTTGATCGGACTCCCATTCCCCGGCTTGGCCTGCCGGACGAACAGCAAAACCGGGTGGTTTCCGTCCATCTCGCCGTGGTTTTTCACTCCGACGACTGCCGAGAATTTCGCCTTCTCGCAGAGTTCCGAACCTACGTCCGAAACCGACAAGTAACGAACCGAATCATCCGAGTTCTTGACCGCTCGAGCGGTCGACAATGGATTTAGATGGAGGTTGGTTTGGGAAACGGAGACAAACTCGTAAGAGTACGTTGAGTAGCTGAGTCCGTAGCCGAACTCGAAAACCTTTCTGCCGTCGTAGAATCTGTAGGTTCGGCCAGGGTAGCCGGAGGATCGATCGGAGCGCATCCTCATGTCTGTCATTGGGACTTTGACGAAGTCATTTGGGTACCAAGTAATTGGCAGTTTTCCTCCTGCGTGACAACATGAAAGTTACACTATTTTAGTTGTGAAATTCTATAACCATAGTGTCGTGGGTCTAAATATGTTTATCTTATAATCCGTTTACAACCGTGAGATCCGTTCATCAATGGGCAAATAGTAAGATTTTCTCGAGATATTAGGGTTTTGTATAGGCCTGAACCGATTCTTCGTATTAGGATTTTTTTTACATACGTTGAGTATTCGAAGATCTAGAGTTTTTATGTAAGATCCTCTATTGATCTTCGTTTCGTAAATATAGGTTTCAAGCCAAAGTACGTAAATTATGTGATCTCGTGTGATTGCTTTTGTGCTGATCTCCCGTTTGATTTGGCTAAGCACCTCTTTGGGTTCTCTTAAAAAGTTAGTTTTTTAAATTTATTTTTTACAAAAAAAATTAACTTTTATGCTATGATGTTTGGCGTTTTTAAAAAATTACTAACTTTTTTTAAAAGTTTGTTTTCAAAAAAATAAATTTATACACATTCCAAACACGCTTAACATCTTTTTGGAGTAAAATGACTATAATATCTTCAATTTATATAGTCAACCTCCCTCATAAAAAAAATTAGTACTAATATCCCAAACATTACAACTTAAAATTAAAAAATAATGGTATATTGAATATTTTAATAAAGAGCAAAAAAAAAAAAACACTAGAAAATCAAATAATCTTAACTTTTTTATTTTTCATCCTTTTTTCTAAAAAAGTTAAAATTTTTAAAACCTAAGCTTTTAGAAATGCCAAACAGTATCTTTAGTCATAACACATAGGACTGATTTTAGTGCTTTTAAGTTTGGTTGGTCTCAAAAGCAATGGACAGAGCTTTGATCTTTATGAGAATTTAGAAGAAAGTTCACCTGGGTTGTGGTCACCAAAGATGATCTCTGCAAGAGCAATCCCTCCCGCTTCACCAGGATAACCGGCCCACAAGATGCTTCCGATTTTCGGGTCCTCCTTCGCAAACGAGACGTCAACTGGACCGCCACAGAGCAGCACCAGCACAACCGGCTTCTTAGCAGCCTCGGCAACACTTGCAATGAGACTCTGTTGCTTCCCCGGGAGCACCAAGTCCTCTCGATCGCGATATTCCCTCTCTTGAGTTTGATCCAATCCCATAACTAACACGACACGATCTGCCTCTTTCGCCATTTCCACGGCTTTCCCAATATCAGCAGAAGTACAGTTCACTGCATTGCAGCCCTGATGATACATTGTGTTTTTAACATACCCTTGAAGTGCCTGGAGAGGTGAAATGGATTTACAAGGAGGGCCTTGATAGTTTCCGAGCAATGTCTCAGCGTCGTTGGCATTCGGGCCTATTACGGCAAGAGATGGGGTTTTTGTCCTTGAAAAGGGGAGAAGCCGGTCGGTGTTCTTCAGTAGGACAATGCCATTCCGGGCGGCTTCAAGGGCTAAGTCCTGGTGCTCTTTGGTACATACCTGGTTTGCATCAATGTTGCCGAAAAGGAGGTTACTTGGGTCGCCATTGAACAGTCCTAACCTCATTCTAACAGAAAAGAGGTTGTGAAGGGCTCTGTCTATCTCAGATATAGGCAGTTTCTTCTGTTCAACAGCAGATTTGGTGTAATTCTTCAAGTAGGAACCACAATTGACATCCATGCCTGTGAAATGTTTTGTTTCAAAAGTATCAAAGAGGGAAAGGCTTATTAGTATTCTGGGATGCAATATTCAATAGAATTACACTAAGAAATGCACATGCTCTTTAGTCTGTCTTTAGACCTTTGGGGACACTGGCCTGCTAACCACCACCGACTAAGCGGTGGTTAGCATTGTAAGGTGAAGTAAACCACTTTTATAAATATCAATACATTTTGTACAGATATCTATGCATTATTTATTTATTATTCGCCACCAATTAGGCGGTGGTTAGCAGTTTTCTTAAAGTATATCCTTTGGAGATAAAAGGAGTTGTCTCCGAGTATAGTGTCAAGTGTATGATTGTGTGAGAATGCATTAGCATACCAGCTTTAAGAACATCGGAGACTGCATCTTCTGGCAATTTAGCATAACCTTGATTATCATGAATGATTGATACCGCGTCACAATCCGACGTGATGTACCTGATCATTCAACCAATTAATATGGACTCTAAAAAGAAAACAATGTGAAGATCGAGTTTTTTCGCCAAAACTGGCCGCTCTGTCAATTTTGACCAAAAAAACATCTTAACAGTACTGCTCGACTCAAAACATTAAGCAAAGACAAATCATATATAAGTTGAAGCCGAGACCGACCCATGTGGTCAGTTGGTATGTGGGGTAACAAAAATTGAAGTGAGTCGTTTTTTGTTAAAATTTCTGCTAGAGAAGCATTGCTCTTACAAAAATGCCCATCGGAAGTTGTAAATATTCTTTGATTCTCACCCTTGAAAGCCCCACTGTCCGCGGGCGGTCTTGGAAAGGAGATCGTAATCTGCACAGTTTGGGACACCATTCACCTGGTTATAAGCACACATTATCCCACTGGCTCTCCCTTTCTGTACACAACTTTGGAATGGTGGCTGGTATGTATCCGCCATGTCTTGCTTGGTTACCTGCCCCCACCCAAAGAGACATGTATTAAAAGGACAGAAAAGAGAGGAGAGAAAACACAATAGGATATTTTTACAATCGTAGGGGTATTTTTGTCTTTTTACTTTGTATACTTTGTTTGAACATAAGGCTAATAAATCAAATAGCAACATTATCATTTCCTTAAGTAATGCGGCACAAATAGTCTGACACAAAAATCTCATTTCCTTATTTATTTATTTAAATGGCGACGGTATTCAATGCTTTCCCTCAACAAATTATCAAGCCTAAATATTCCATCCAAAAAGTTAAGGTTGCATGTTTAACAAAAAAATCAAAAAGCTAAAAAGTCAAAAAATTAAATCAAAACACAAACTCTCAAAATATTCCATTCAAACTCCTACCACTTTTAAAATACAATAATATTTCTTATTTGTAACTTATTTACTACCACTGCTAACTATATATAATTGTTAATATCAAATATATAAAAAGATAAAATTATTCACTTTAAAAAAAAATAAAAAAACTAACTTTTTTAATTACCCAAACAACCAACTTAAAAAAAACTAATTTAAAAAATTCAAAGAGTTTTTTTTGGTAATTGTATACATAAAATATATTTTTGACATTTTGTTAGAAAAATAAAAAAATAACATTTACACCCTTAAAGTACCATTGCTAAAAGACGACATTTTGACACTTCTAATGCCCAAAATTATTAATTATTAGCTACTGTCACCATTAAGATGGTTAAAAACTGTTTTTTATTGTTTATATTTTCATGACAAAAAAAAATAAAAAAAGAGAACAGTAAACCTACGGATACAGTGTGGTGCACCTACTGTTACTTCTGCCTTTGAAATTTAAATTCCTTAGTTTTGTTTGATAAATTCCGATTTTTTATATATATATAAAAAAAAAACTTAGACTCATTCTAATGAAAAAAATTAAAAAATTAAAAAATTAAAAATTAAAAATTAAAAATTAAAAATTAAAAATTAATTTTTTTTACAAAAAATGAGAAAAATTTAAAAAATATAATAATCTGATCAAATAATAATTAAATTTTTATTAAATATAACAAAAAGTCAATAAACCCCGATTTGGCATCTATAAAAAGTTAGATTTTTTTTAAAGTTGGTTTTTAAGTTGAACTGTTTGGTATTTCTATAAAACCTATTAATTTTTTTTTCTAAGTAAAAAAATCTATACACATTCTTATATACACTTTAACTTATTTTTTGAAATGAAATAAAATAACTATTCAATATTCTTGTACCATATTTTGAGCTTCTAGATTGCTTAATCAAATTATAAATCATTATTAACAATATTTCATTAGATAAGTATTCAAAATTCAAAATGTGACGACATTGACGGATTCAAATTGTTTCTCTTCAAAGCATATCAAATACAAAATAAGTTCTGAAACTTAATTATTTATCTTCGGGTGTTATTGACTATTTATTATATTTAATAAAAAATTAATAATCATTTGATCACATTATTATATTTTTTAGACTTTTTTTATTTTTAATAAAATTTATTATTTTTTAAATTTTTTATTAGAAGGAGTTTAAACTTTTTTATATAAAAAATTATAATTTATCAAACAAAACTGAGGAATTAAATTTCAAAGGCAGAAGTAGCAGGCGGTGCATGTCTCTAGCTTTATTGAAAAAGGCAAAGGGTCCAGCTGATCTTTCAATACGGAACTGTGCAGTTTCGTTTTGTGTGTCCACCTCAGAGGACATTTTGATTATTTGCATTTTATTGTTTAATTAAATTATTATTATTATATATATATATATATATTTTTTATTTTAATCGTCCAGATAAATTAAAAAAATAAAATTTTAATTAAAATATAAAAAAATTAAAAAAACAAAAATAAGTTCAAA
>JAULJZ010217431.1:0-18076 GCA_032270985.1 Heliamphora pulchella | reverse complement strand
AGAAAAAGTCTTCGATCGGAATCGGTGCCCACACACCGTGATCGTCGTAGTGCGTCCGGGACATACGTGAGAAGATTACAAAGTCGTCTTCAACGTATTTGAGACTTTTTGAAACTTTTCGACAAGTTTCATAAAGGTATTATTCTATTAAGATTAATATTATTTTTTGTTTTTCATAAAAAACGCGCACGTCGTTTTTTACGGTCACGACATCGGTTCAAATTTTTTATTTCCGCTCCAACAGTCTAATTAGTCTTTACTCTTTAAATATACAGTTTACCTAGCTTAAATGACTAACTAGGAGTTCTAATTTCAATCCATCACCCAATTTTCATAAATTCAAATCAAGAAACCGCAATTATATTAAGCTTTCCATCAAATTTTTAGAATTTCTAAGGTGTCGTGGGTTTAGTTTAAATTTCAACACATATTAATCTCAAGTTTTTTGCCTTTGTAACCACCTAATAATTTTTCTTTCATGCAATGATATGACATCGGTAGCAGTAATGCGGGGCTCTCTGTCAAGATGCTTTCCTAATCACTTAGCACAAGAAGTTTAATCAACATTAGACAGAGAGAACCTGTCCTCAACAAAGTGATGAAGGTCAGGATTAAGGATCAACACGCATTGCCACCATTAAAAGGTTAGTGATTACAAACCATTTAGAAAGCATTTGAGACTAGGGGTCATCATATCAGTGTCACCATCTCCAGATTCATGTCTACCTTGTAGAAGCCAAATCCCTAAAATTTTGAAACCCTAGCTTTCTCGACCATCCACAGTTTCGGCGTTGTCCAATTTCGTGGCTAACTTGATCAATTTTATGAAGAGAAGCTACGATCAGAGCTTCGTTGTCCATAGCGGTAACATAAAAACAGAGGAATTGAAGAAGAGAACTCCGTTGATGCGATGGACAGTTGGGACCAAGTCGGCGATGGTGATGGGTGGGGAAAGCAGCCCCGGCGGCGCGGTGGTGGGGCGAATGGAGGCGTCGCGGCGGCGGGGGTCGCGCGTCGCATGCTCCTTTTTCACCTTTCTCTGTTTTCTCATACTTTCCGTCTCTCGGCTCTCGGTCTCTTTTTTTTTAACTCCTCTGCTGAAGCGTCTCAGCTGAGATGCAATTTTTTTTTCTCAAAGTTTCTAAAAAATTCCCACCATTACAATATATATATATAACAAGCACATATAATTCTCATTTCACTTATATTCTCTAATTTAATTTAAATTAGATTCAAATCATATAATTAAAATTTTCTGTCACTATGAAATTTATCACAAATTAATATCCCGGAGTCTTCCCACATGCCAACCACACAATACATGTAATGTTAATCGTCTCTATGAATTTAATTCCGGTCGACGGCGTATGATTTGGAGAGAGAGATTGTAAATTTTTTATAGAAGGGAAGTCAGGAGCTTGGTCCTCCCATGGCCGCACGACGAAAGAACGGGAAATGGAGAAGATGAAAGGGGCAAGAACACGTCAAAAGGGGAGAAGACGACACCGACAGTCATGGTGGCGGAGCGAGGGAGGCGCGGCGGTGGCTGGTCGTGCGTTGTGCGCCTGGCTTAGAGTTTCACTCCTCTCTAATTTCTCTCCTAAAGCATCTCAGCTTCGGCTTAGATGCAATGCATTTATTTTTTTTTTTTTACTACATTTGAGAAGGCTCTACCATTAAAATTTACCAATAGATATTTTATAATTTACATTTATAAATTCACCTACATTAAATTCTTTGACTTAATTTAAATTTAAATCTAAATCATATTACGTTATTAAAATTTTCTCAATCAAAATTTGATATCCCATGTATCGAAACTTGTCAACATAAGATGCACTCGCGCGAGAAGGGGCGGGAGGCTGGAGACAAATTAGGGCAAATAAAAATTTTCCTCTACTTTTAAGAATTGCGCGCCAAATTATTAATTTGTGATGAAAATTAATCCTCAATAATGAAAAGTATATTTTTGTGAGGAAAATATTAAAATTCTCACAAAATAATTAATTATTGGTGACGAATTATTTCGTAGTAAATAATCAAGAATTATTTGGTGATGAAAAAAGAAAATTTGTCTTAAAAAGGGAGATATTGAGACGAAATATATTCGTCACCAAAAATTAAAAACCTTTTTGCGAGAAAAAATAAATTTCGTTGCAAAAGAAATACATATTGTGACGAAATATTCTCCTAGCTAATAATTAAGAAACTTTTTACGGGAAAAACTAAATTTTGGCGCAAAATGAATATATATTAGTGACGAAATTGATATTTTCTCGCTAAAATATTATTTTTAGTGAGAAAAATAAAATTCATCATTAGATTTTGTCACAGAAGACCATTTTTCTTGTAGTGATTATTTTTTATCTGAGTGTCTAGAATCTTCGTGTTTGTGCATTGAGTGAAGGAGCCGTGTGTGATGCATTCTGGTGAGGGATTATTTAGTTGACTCAAAATTTAATTGTTAAAATTAAAATGATGAAATGGTTATAGAATGTGTTAAAAGAGTTTTATATTAAGTGGATTATCAAAAGAGTTAAAAGAATTCTATAAAGATTTTGAAGATTTAGAAATTCAAAATACAATTTTTTAAATAGAATAAAAGATTTCTTTCTTAAAATTAGTCGAAGTTTTAAATTGATTTTCTTAACTAAGGAAAAGGTATAACCTTTGGTATTTATTATTATTCTTATCTTAAAGAAAAGTAGCTCTTTTATGGTTAAAAAAAGGAGATTTTATTATTCTAAGACTAAATTAAGAATAAATTAAATTAATTTAAATAATTTCTTATATGCTTTAAAATATACATTTTGTTAAGCCTAGTTTTAACTAAAATAAGAATTTGAAAGGTTAGCATTTTAATAAAGAATTTATTCTTTAGACTAAAATAAAATTAAAGAATTTTCAAACCTTTTTATAAATTTTATCTAAACCAAACTTCAAACTAAATTAAGTTAAAGTATGAAAATAAGATTTTAAGTTGAATCTTATGTATTTTTCTTTTTCAATGGTACTTTTGAGCATTTAATTGAAAACTTAAGAATTTACAAATTTACCATTATTAACTAAAGACAATAAAACTTTTAGCTAAGTTAAGCACGATTCTAAGAAATTAGTATCCTACACTTACATGTATGTATGGTTTCTTGCTAAGTACTGAGATTTTATCACTGAGAGACAAGGAAATTTGAATCAGGAACGAAGAAATAGTTTTTGTCGGGCCTAAGTCAAGGTGAGAGTTCTTAGTATTATTTTGAACATAAATGCATGAACTTTGCTTTAAACTTGCTTTACATTCATGTTTTGAAGCATGTGAATTTATGATAATATGATCTTTTATTCAAATGCCATAATATTTCTAGATATGCTATTGGTATCTTTTGAAAAGCATGTATATGTAAAGGAAATGTTTTGATAAATGTTATCGATGCTATGATATGTTGTTCCAAAGTGCTAAGTTACAAGGATTTTTGGCCCTTTATATCTTATTAGGGGAGATTACCCAACTATGGGTTTTGTTGGTTACTATAGGGGAGGTTTGCCGTTAAGTAGGGGTTTTGCCTTAAAGGCTTTTTCGGACTAAGTTCAGAGTTATAGTATATATCACTCGTGCTTAGTGGAAAGTGGCTCTTATTCCATCACGTTACTATTCGTGCATTGAGAATTTAGGTTACATTACCGTTGGAACTCCCGGTCGTGAGGTTGACGACTACTTAAACACTGTTGGGTATGGATTATGTGTAAGACATGATTATTCTAAATTGGGGCGGTTGTGCCAGAAATTTTATTTTTAGGTATGAGACAGTGAATTGAATGATTTGTGACTGTTGAGCCTAAATGACTTTTTTGCAAAGAGGAGTTCTTTTTTTTACTATGAGACACGTAATATCCTTAAATGATTCCATTGCATATTGTTCATTGTAATAATAAGTGCACTCTTTTGTAACCTTTGTGGTTGCAGATCGCAAGGATGGTTAGAGTTGGCTCACCACAGTTATCAGGTCCATAGAATCGGGCTCGTGTTCTTTTGTTTTTGTAAAAGTGATAAGAAATATGAAGTTTTTGTAAAGTATACGCCGATTCGGGTATATAGGATCACATATGTATACTTACTTTGGTTCATATAAGTAAATAATTCTAGTTTGTTTAGTATGAATACTCTTTTGATCACATCGATTTTCTGTCCCTAGAGAAAGGGTGTGATATTTTGGTATCAAAGCCCTAAGTTTTAGATTCTATAGACTCATTAGAAGGATGGTCTTTAGTAGACCGTAAGTTATGTGCATCATCTCATGGATTGTCGTACAGAGTGGTTTAGACCTTGGGTTGTCATACCCTTGCCTTCAGGCATCTAACTAACTAGTTTTGAGGTCTATTTGGAAAACGCATTCTGCAGGCGTGGGTTCCCGATTGGAAATCTAAATAAGTTATCAGATTTAGGGAAGGGACTCTTGTGTTTTTGAACCTTCTGTTTAGCATCTTATTCTTATCTTTATGCCCTTGAGACGAACTCTAGTATCGATCCTTAATAGGGTGAAGTATGAAGAACTCAGATAGAGCGTCGTTCATTCTGGGTCAGTTCAACGAAACTATAATGAGACGTACTGGTATAACCTAAATCGATGAACCAACTTGATCCAATAATTAGGATGCTAGAGGCAATTAGAAGACTAATGAAGCAGAACGTGAGTTGGATAGCGATGCAGGCAGAACGGACTAGGCTGAGGGCTCTCGAGATGAATAACTGTGCGAATTTGATTAAGGTAAAGAGGGTTAAGAAGAGTGATAAGGATGGCGATGAAAGACAACAAAGATTTAAAAGGTACAAGTTCGGATGTGCCTCGATAGTTAAGAAGTCTAGATTCAATAAAAATTAACTAGGTAAAGAAGCATCTGGGCATGTGAAGGGGACAAAAGCATATGCTAGCTTCAAGTGTGGAGCTATTGACCATTTTGTTCAAGTTCATCCGAAAACCAATCCGAAGACAAAAATGAATACTTGTTTTAGGTGTAAGGTCAGTAATTATTTTAAGAAAGATTTCCTGAAAGTAAGTAAGAATTTTTGTTATTGTTGTGATAAACTAGGACATGTGGCTTTGTAGTACATATATTCAAGCATAGCAGCCCCATTAAGACCGATGGAGCAACCAAGATTTTTAGGGCAAGTGTTGACTATAACAGAACAAGATGCGTAAGCTACACTAGATGTGGTGATAGGTATTCTAACTTTTTTCGATATAGGTGCATATGTTCTTTTAGACTCAAATTCAACACATTCATTCCTATCCTTTATAACGCCAATGGATGCTATAACAGTGGAACCTCTTGATTGCTTAATTGTTACACCAATAGGAAAGAAAGTGTTAGAGAGAAGCGTGAATGAAAATGTCACGCCCCAAACACCAGGGTCACACGAAAGCCCACCAAAATACCATTTGAGAAAATAAGATTTGCAGTTGGAAAATCATCAACTCAAAAATATACATCATTTGGATAAAAATTTCCACAGTTCAACTCTCATAAACTGTAAACATGCATTCTCATACATGAATAAATATATCGCCTCAAGGCGTACAAAACCAGCCTTCTGAAACAGGCGTCACATGTATAAGTATATGTCCAAAACAGGAAACTACAACTAGTCTTCCGCCTCCACAAGAATCTAGTTCAACTCCTCATGCTCACCTGAAAAGGTTTTACAACAAAATCCCACACCGTGAACCGAAGCCCAATAGAACATAGACAGTAAAACTGTAAAGCAGGTTATACAATTACACACACACGGGCTCAACCACATGAGCTAAAAAGGGTTTTTCTCTAAAAAATTACAAGTTTTCCATCAGACTGACACGTGTCTCACAAAGATTTTATCTCATAAAACTCCACATTTTTCATCCTTCAAACTATGCATATTATCCTAACAGATATCATGCCATAGTTAAGGGAAAGCTGTAAATAAACAGTAAGCTCCACTCAGGCCACTCAACCGAGGAGAAAAATAAAATGTAATCCTATAAACCGACTCTGCCGCACAGACAAAGGTAACAACTATAGACTCCTGCCCATTATCCTAGTCCTGAACCACTTAAGGCCTGCTAGATAATGACAAGTTCTATACGGAGTCACAACAATAAAGCCACTCACGGGGCAACATACTTCTTTACGGATTTCCACGACCGTTGGATGAAGCTAACCAAACCACGTTTACGGGAATTAACCTGAGGGGACGTAGCGAATCCACTATGCGCACGTTTTTGGACTTCCACCAAGGAGCAATAGAACCCCAACTCAAAACCACACACTGTCACGGTACATCTACAGAAACATTTAAAAACCCATCGTAGCTCAACTACGAAAACCCATAAAACAGTTTATACACCACATGTATAAAAAGCGATCCAATCCATCAACATGGAGATCTAAAACTATTCCCAACAAAACGTTTAAGAGTTGAGATTCAACCCCGCGGGTTAGCTCCAAACCTTCAAAAATATGTTTTTTTACCATTTTCACAAAACACCTCATTTTCAAACCTCTTTTTGAAAACTACAGATACCACGTACCCGAATCACGTATATAACCAAGAAAAGGTGTTAAAACCCACTTTTATCCAAAACCAAGGTTTACACATGAAAATCATGTTTGATGTATTTTCTACCCGGTAAAAACACATAATTACATATATCACCGTTATACAGCAGTAGAGTCTAGAATCCTACCTCAGAGAGTCAAGAACTAGACGTTTCAAAACTGAACGGCGTTAGAACGAGAATTCGACTAGATGGATACGAAGCCCATAACCCCGATAGCTAGGATCCACAAAGGATCAAACACAAATCTAAGCCCCGGGCCCTCAAAGATAGAGAGAAGGCAGAGAAAAGGGAAAACTTATCTTGAAAGAAATGTTTTTTTCTCAAAAACTCCGCCACTGGGATATTTATAGAAAATGGAAAAATACACTCTCCAGTCGACCGAACCTCTAAGTTCAGTCGATCGAACTCAAATTTTTTGATCCAGTCGACTGGGCCAAGCCCTCCAGTCGACTGAACTGTTGGGCAGCGTGTTTTCCGAAGCAAAACAAGGTTTTTTGTTCCAAACACATGCCAAACAAGCCTCTACCAAACCCTAGAAAGCGTATAACACATTTATACATGTTATTCTACAACTTTAAAGCATAACTCATGCATCGAGGCTATTCATATACTGAAGGAACATGTCAAATATATAAATATCGTAAAAGAATAAGGTTCTGGGTCTCACAACTCTCCCCCTTAAGGAATTTTGCCCCCGAAATTCGCAACAAGGTCACGAGGTAAACAGGTCTGGGTATCTAGCATGCATCCCAGCCTTGAGTTCCCATGTTGCTTATTCAACCCCGTGATGAAGCCATAGAACCTTGACATAAGCAATCGTTCTCCCTCGCAATACCTGCACCTTTGTGTCAAGAATTCTCACTAGACGCTCCTCATAAGTGGCATTCTCATCAACCCATAGCCCAGCCCAATCTAACACATGTGAAGGATCAGGCTCGTACCTCCGATGCATAGAAATGTGGAACAAGTTATGCACAGATGCTAACTGAGGTGGTAAAGCCAAACGATATGCGACCTCTCCAACTCTGTCGAGGATCTCAAATGGTCCAATGAAGCGCGGTGATAGCTTCCCGCTACGACCAAATCTCATCAAATCTCTACGTGGTGAGACCTTCAGAAACACATGATCCCCCACTTCAAACACCAAAGATTGCCTCCTCTGATCTGCATAACTCTTCTGGCGGCTTTGCGCTGTCATAAGGTGTTGGCAAATCACGATAACCTTCTCTGTCATCTCCCGTACCATGTCGGGTCCCAAGACTGTGGTCTCTCCCACATCTATCCAACACATGGGTGATCTACACGGTCTACCATACAAAGCCTCATACGGTGCCATCTCAAAACTGAACTGATAGTTGTTGTTGTATGCAAACTCTGCCAGTGATAGATGATCCTCCGAAGAACCTCTGAAGTCAAGGACAGATGCCCTCAGCATATCCTCTAGATTCTGTTGGTCCTCTCTGACTGACCATCCATTTGGGGGTGAAAAATAGTACTGAACATCAAGTTCATCCCCAAAGCCTCCTGAAGATTCTACCAAAAGTGCGATGTGAAGTGCGTGTCTTGATCAGAAACAATAGATACTAGTACTCCATGCAACCGGACTATCTCTCTGACATACAAGCTACTCAGTCGTTCCACCGAATTCTTCACTCGGATGGTGAGAAAGTGTGCAGACTTCGTCAACCTATCAACCACAACCCACACGGCGTCGTGTCCCCTAAGTGATCGAGGAAGCCCTGACACAAAGTCCATCGTGACGTTCTCCCACTTCCACTCTAATATAGGCAATGACTGTAGTAATCCTGCTGGTCTCTAGTGTTCCGCCTTCACCTTCTGACAGGTAAGGTACCAAGGAACAAACTAGATCACGTCTCTCTTCATTCCAGTCCAACAGAACTGACGACATAGGTCGTGGTACATCTTCGTGCCTCCAGGATGCACTATAAGGCGAGAATGATGACACTCACACAGTAGATTAGCTTGGCATGACTCTAGCACAAACATCCTCCCAGCCAACCTCAGACTCTGATCTGAATCCACAATTTAGCCCGCTATATCCTCTCCACTAGCAACACGATCTCGTATCATATGAGCCTCCTAGTTCGTTTGCTGGATCTCTAGCACATGTGCTATCAACGCTGGTCGAGTAACTACTAAAAATAGGGTGGCACCCGTTACTGTCTCCCCGAGACACAAATCAAACTCTCCAACCTCTCCGAGCATGTCCCACTCACGTATAGCCACATAAGCTAATGACCCGTGAGATCTCCTACTGAGAGCGTCTGCCACAACATTGGCCTTCCCTGGATGATACTGCAAATCAAAGTTATAATCCTCCAACAACTCCATCGATCGTCATTGGTGCAAGTTCAGGTCCTTCTGCGAAAATAAGTATTTCAAGCTCTTGTGATCGGAGAAAATCTCAAAATGCTCACCATAAAGATAGTGACGCTATGTCTTGAAGGCAAAGACCACAACTACCAACTTCAGGTCGTGTGTCGGGTAGTTCTTCTTGTGCGTCTTTAACTACCGAGAACTGTAGGCTACAACCTTACCCCTGCATCAAAACACATCCAAGACCGTCATGTGATGCATCGCAGTACACTGTATACCCTAAGCCTCGCTCAGGAATGATCAACACTGGCGCGCTAGTCAACTTCGTCTTCAGCTCCTGGAAATCTGACTCACAGGACTCACTCTAAACAAACACAACTCCCTTTAGCGTCAGACGCGTCATCGATGCAGCAAGTTTTGCAAAATCCTTTAGGAACCGCCGATAGTAGCCTACCAATCCTAGAAAATTACGTATCTAAAAGATTCTCTTCGGTCGATCCCAACCGGTCACAGTATCAGTCTTCGATGAATCCACAGCTACCCCGTCTGTCGACACTGTGTGTCCAAGAAACCTCACCTCGGACATCCAGAACTCGCACTTCTCAAACTTCGCATACAAGTGATGCTCTCTCAAAGTCTGTAGCACGATTCGTAGGTGATCCTTGTGTGCGTCCCTAGTGGGTGAATATATCAAAATATCATCCACAAACACTACTATAAAACTGTCCAGATAAGGATGGAAGATCCGGTTCATCAAACTCATGAACGTAGCAAGAGCATTCGTCAAATCAAATGGCATAACCAAAAACTCGTAGTTACCATAGCGAGTCCGAAAGGCAGTCTTCGCTATGTCCTTGTCCCTAATCCTCAACTGGTGATATCCTAATCTCAAGTAAATCTTTGAGAAGCAGCTCGAACCCTTCAGTTGATCAAACAAATCACCTATCCTCGGCATCGGATACTTGTTCTTCACTATCACCTAATTCAGCTTCCTGTAGTTGATACATAATCGTAAGGATCCATCCTTCTTCTTCGCAAAAAGAGCAGGAGCTCCCCACGGCGAAGTACTCGGGCGTATAAACCCTCTATCTAGCAACTTCTGAAGCTGTACCTTGAGTTCACGTAACTCAGCAGGTGCAAAATGATAGGACGGTATAGATATGGGAGCAGCTCTGGGAACTAGATCAATAGAGAACTCTACCTCACGGCTTGGTGGCAAATCGAACAGATCGTCAGGGAAGACATATGGATAGTCGCAAACCACCAGAGGTAACTCTCCTCGACTCCTAACTACCTCATCCAACATAAGTGCTGAAAAGAGGAAACCCAGGTTACCCTGGTTCCGTGCAGTGTTGGGCAAAGACATCAAACCCTCATTCCATTCACCCATAAAACAAAAGTAATCTCCCGCCGGTGTACAAATTGTTACCCTCTCTTGATAGCAATTGATAGAGGCACGATAGGTGGTCAGCCATTCCATCCCTAGGATGACATTAAACACGCTCATGTCTAGAATAATGAAGTCAAATTCTAGACAACGACCGGCGACCTCTAACAAGTAGGATCTACAGAGAAGACTCAACGTCACACTCCCACTGACTGGGGTCTTTACGCTCAAAGTACTACCCAACCAGTCCATTTCTAGCCCCAAAGCAGATGATATAAATGAATGTGATGCTCTGGTGTCGATAAGAACACTAGCCCATGATCTATAGACTAGAAAAGTACCTCTGATCATGGAAGTGGTAGCAGTAGCATCGGGTACAATCATTGCTCTGGATGAACTCGGATCTTCAAGAACATATGCCCTGGCCTGTCCACTGCGGCCCTGAACTGCCTACTGTCTGCCTGACTGTACTAAAGCACCCCCTTCTACAAACCTAGATGGATGGCGTCCCTAGATAGATGGAGTAATAGGTGCTCTAGCTGTACTTCGCATGCTCCCTCTGCTGGGACAGTTCCTCCAGATGTGCCCTGACTGGCCACACTCAAAACATACCACTGGCTCCCTCCCCCGCGTTTATGATTGTGACTACGCCTGAACTGGTGCTGGACTTTGACATTCTGCCGCACGATCCCCTGGCCACTGGCATCTATGAAAAAGAGACTCTCTCTGCTTCAGCCTTCCCGTTGAAGCTACGGGAGGTGTAGATTTAGAAGACTGTGGTAGTTATGATCCCACTGGATGAGAACTCAGACCAGATGTTCGCTGATGCTTGTCCTTGTGTCCCTGATTCTGTGTGCGTCTCCTACCTTGCTGACCCCTACTGTCCCTGTCGCTGCGCGTCTCGTTCAGATTGCCCTCTTCCTTTATGGCAGTTTCCACCAACTTTGTAAAGACCTACATCCTAAATGCTGCCACTCTGTCACAAATAGCAGGCCTTAAACCCCTCTCAAACTGCTTTACACGGAACTCATCAGTGGGCACAATCTCCTCTGCAAACTGGGACAGGCTAGTAAACTCAGCCTCATACTCAACCACTAACATCGTCCCCTAAGTCAGGAATAGGAAGTCCTTTCTATAGCGATCCTTCAAAGTCGCTGAAAAGTATTTCTCAAGAAATACCTTTGTGAATGCATCCCAAGTGCTCCCATTGTGGTCTTGGCAAACTTCCACCACATGTGAGCACTCCCCCTCAACTAGAAGGCAGCAAATGTAACCCGCAAATCATCCTCCTCAATCTGTAACGTATCAAGGATCCTGGTAACCAGCTCCAGCCACTTAGTGGCCACCGTGGGGTTGGGATCCCCAGAAAAGGTAGGAGGGTCCAGATGGCGAAACTCACGCATCACAACCTTTGCCCTCGGCTCAGGTACACTCTCTCTCCCCCTAGAGGCCTCAGCAAGCTGTCGGATGGAGCCTACCATATCACGCATCAGGTCTCCGTCAACAAGTCCTTGGGGTGCATTAGTATCCCCAATATCTGGAGCTAGAATGTCCCTTTGGCCAGAACCACGACCACGGCCTCGATCACGGCCTCGTCCTCCCCGCGTGGACATAATTCTATACGAAAGCAACATAACAGGGTAAGAATCCATACAACATGTCATTGCTAACGCAAAAGACATATCATGTATAAGCATGCTAACACATAGTCACTTAAGATCATGTCATCACATCTCACATACTAAGGAGAACCAACAAGAAGGACATGTCCATCTGGATAACCTACTTAGATTCCGAGATAGAAATCACATCTGCAAAACGCGTCTCTAACATGGCTCCCAAGTTTGTCAATCCAAACGCATAAAGGAAAGACTAATCAATCCTAAGGTCCAACCTCCATGCCCACATATACACAACCATCATGCTAAACAGGCTATCATGCTTATGTAAGAAAACTCTTAAACACATGCAATCAAGCATACATACGTCCTCACAAGGTGAAGTACCCTCTCTTTCCCATGACTCTTAGATATTCAAACCCAGATCTCTGATACCAAATTGTCACGCCCCAAACACTAGGGTCACGCGAAAGCCCACCAAAATACCATTTGAGAAAATAAGATTTGTAGTTAGAAAACTATCAACTAAAAAATATACATCATTTGGATAAAAATTCTCACAGTTTAACTCTCATAAACTGTAAACATGCATTCTCATACATGAATAAATATATAGCCTCAAGGGGTACAAAACCAGCCTTCTAAAATAGGCGTCACATGTATAAGTACATGTCCAAAATAGGAAACTACAACTAGTCCTCCGCCACCACAAGAATCAAGTTCAACTCCTCATGCTCACCTGAAAAGGTTTTATAACAAAATCCCACGCCGTGAGCTGAAGCCCAATAGAACATAGACAGTAAAACTGTAAAGCAAGTTATGCAATTACACACACACGAGCTCAATCACATGAGCCAAAAAGTGTTTTTTCTCAGTTTCTACAAGTTTTTCATCAGACTAACACGAATCTCAAAAATGTTTTATCTCATAAAACTCCACATTTTTCATCCTTTAAACTATGCATATCATCCTAACAAATATCATGCCACAGTTAAGGGAAAGCTATAAATCAACAGTAAGCTCCACTCAGGCCACTCAACCGAGGAGAAAGATAAAATGTAATCCTATGTACCGACTCTGCCACACAGACAAAGGTAACAACTATAGGCTCCTGTCCATTAGCCTAGTCCTGAACCACTTATGGCCTGCTAGATAATGACAAGTTCTATACGGAGTCACAACAATAAAGCCACTCACGGGGCAACATACTTTTTTATGGATTTCCACGACCGTTGGACGAAACTAACCAAACCACGTTTATGGGGATTAACCTGAGGGACCGTAGCGAGCCCACTCTGCGTACGTTTTTAGACTTCCACCAAGGAGCAATAGAAGCCCAACTCAAAACCACACACTGTCACGGTACATCTATGAAAATATTTAAAAATCCACCGTAGCTCAACTACGAAAACTAACAAAATAGTTTATACACCACATGTATAAAAAGATATCCAATCCATCAACAAGGAGATCTAAAACCATTCCCAACAAAACGTTGAAGAGTTGAGACTCAACACTGCAGGTAAGCTCCAAACCTCCAAACCTCCAAAAAGAAGTTTTCCCCATTGTCACAAAACACCTCGTTTTTAAACCTCTTTTGAAAAACTATGGATACCACGTACCCGAATCACGTATACAATTAAGAAAAGGCGTAAAAATCCACTTTTACCCCAAACTAAGATTTACACATGAAAATCACGTTTGATGTATTTTCTATACAGTAAAAACACATATAATTACATATATCACCCTTATACAGCAGTAGGGTTTAGAATCCTACCTCAGAGAGTCAAGATGTGAGACCCTGACCCATTTTCTTTTTTGGCATTCTTTTGACGCGCATTTAGCATTTTTGCTTTAGCATGTTTAAATGCTTTTTAGATGCATGATTGGGGTTAGATATGCATGCGGGCAAGTTTCCTGGGGCCGTGGGCCATTGTGGCGCGAATTTTAAAATTTTCAAAAAAATATATTTTGGAGGCCTATAAATATCTGGAGTTAGATATTTTCAAAATGATATTTTTCAAAACTTCTTCAACAAGCTTCTTGTTTTCTATCTATCTTCTCTCTAAGTTCTTGGGGGCCCGAGGCTTGGTTTCTGACAATCAGATAGCGGATTTCAACTATTGGCACGGTGGGCTACGCGTTGATCCGAACAAAATTCTATTCCGGTGAAGCTTGGTTTTGCTTGTGGTTCGAGGTGTTGAGTTTTTAACTTACTAAGGTAGGATGCTAGACCCTACTGCTGTATAAGGGTGCTACGTGTAATCGTGTGTATTTTTAACGATTAAATTGTTGTAGATCTGAGTTTGTTTTATGTTGGGGATTTGGGCTAAAAATCCATTTTTTTGGCAATTTCAGTGGATGAAATCAGGTGTCGAGTATTTCTTTCGTGGTTTTAAGGTTAAGCTTGGGCGTGTGTATGTCCGAGGGTGTTTGAGGGGTGTTTGGAGGCTTCGATTTGGAGTTTGGAGGGCCAAACTCGTAGCTCAAAAATGGTTTCTGCTTGAGTTCGATCAACTGGATAGACTAGTTTTTAAATTATTTTTAAGAGTCGTGTGAATCGCGATCTAAAAACCCTTTTTCAACTATTTTCATGGCTCTTGTAAGTGAGTCAAAACATGGTTTGTATCCTCGCTTTTTCGTTTGCAAGTGAAAATTGTTTTAAAGGCTTGAAAGAGAGTCTAAAACTGCACCACGTTTTCCTAGCATATTTAGTTTATACTGCATGCATGTCTAGTTTCTGCTGAGCCTTGGCTCACGACGTGAGATTTTATTTTCTTCACGTACTGGTCACGCTGGTTAATCTAGAGGTGCTAGAGAGGTAGAAGAAATGTAGTCTTCCTTTTTGGTCTTTGTGTTACATGTATGTTGTAACATGTTTTTTTGGTGTTAAAACCGTGTAATGTATGTCGTTTGGCAATTATATACAATGCATGTATAGTTTTATTTGAGAGTATATTCTCGGGCTGGTTATTTCTGGGTGTTTCACATGACCCAGAGTTTGGGGCTTGATAGTTTGGTATTAGAGCTCTGGGTTCGAATACCTAAGAGCCATGGGAAGAGGTTGCATCACCGTGTGAGGTTGATTGCGTGTGCTTGGTTGCATGTGTTTAGATGCTTTGATAACATGAACGTGTCAGCATGTTAGATATGTGAACGATGTGTATATGTGAGCATGGGGGTTAAATCTTAGGAGTGATAGTCTTGCCTTTGGGCTTGGATTAACAAACTTGGGAGCCATGTTAGAAACGCGTTTAGCTGACGTGATTTCTAGCAGGGAATCTAAGTAGGTTATCTAGATTGATGTGTCGTTCTTGTTAGTTCTCCTCGGTATATGGGGTTTTGTTTAGCATGAACCTATGTGCTTATGTGTTAGCATGCTTATGCGGTTTATGCTATGTGCTGCATCTTATGTTTTATCTTTTTCATATAGGCACGATGTTTGTGAGACGAGGGCGAGGCCGTGGATAAGGCCGTGGTTAAGGCCGTGGCCATGGTGTTGGCCAAGGGGATGTTCCTATCCCTAATGTTGGGGATGCAAATGCTCTCCTAGGACTAATGGACACGACCGAGTTGTTGCGTGAGCTGGTTGGTTCTATCCAACAGCTGGTTGCTAGAGGTGAGATCGTTAGGGAGAGAGAGGGAGTGCCTGAGGCGAGGGCTACAGTAGCGATGCGGGAGTTCAGACGCATGGATCCGCCTACCTTTGTGGGAGATCCTGATCCTATTGTGGTGACAAAATGGATAAAGTTGGTGACTCAGATCCTAGACACATTGCAGATTGAGGAAGACGAGTTGCGGGTTTCTTTTGCTACTTTTCAGCTGAGGGATGCTACTCATGCGTGGTGGAAGTATGTCAGGACCATTGCGGAAGTCACATGGGCAGCCTTTACAGGAGTGTTTTTGGAAAAATACTTCCCGGCTTCGAGGAGGGATTTATATAGGGAGGACTTCTATATTGTCATCCAGGGGGCCATGGATGTCATGTAATACCAGGCCAGGTTTACATGCTTATCCCGATTTGCACCGAAGTTGGTGAGCACAGACGAGCTGCGATCGGTGAGGTTCGAGCGAGGCTTGAGGCCAACGATCAGGAAGCGTGTGGTCGCGATGGGACTTTATGTCTTCACAGAGCTGGTGGAGGCAGCAGCGAGGGTGGAGAACACTATGACTGAGATTCGAGCTTTCAGGGAAGCCAAGACACCTTAGGGTGGGATAGAGGCGCAAACAGGTGGGCGTTCTAGCAAGAGACAAAGGTCCTCTGGTACTAGCTTTCATCCTTCTAGACCACAGCAGTTCTCTACACCAGCACCATCAGTGGCTTTGTCGGGGAGGTCAGATGTTACCGATGTGGACAACCGGGGCATCGTATTCTAGATTGCCCGCAGCTGAGGCAGTACGGAGACCCACAATTGAGGCACTCTCAGAGTTCCATGCCAGATCAGTCCCAAGGGACGGAGCTGCCGATTTATTATAGATGTGGTCAGACGGGGCACATTCACAGGACTTGTTCCCAGAGAGAGGGTACACCGAGTACAGTGGGCACACCAGAGGGTTCGTATGTGCAAGAGCGATAGCAGTATCCTGTAGTTTAGACTTCCCGAGTGATAGATAGAGGAACTTCAGTTCAGTCGATGCGACAGCCGACAGCGCCGAGTTATGGTGGACAGGGAAGAGCAACACTACCACGAGCGTATTCCCTTATAGCTCCTAGTTCTTCCTGGGCACCAGTTGTGCCGGATGATGGAGATATGCCTTCAGCGAGCAGAGGTATGTTCTGAGTCTGCAGGCTTTGGGCTAGTTTCTTTGTTGCATCCGTTTGGGAGTTGGTGATGAACTCCGTGGATGGTGTGCTATGTTGAGGCAGTGGCTGATGATAATGTGAGGTTGGGGTGAGTTGTAGATCCCCGTGTCTTTGAGATAGTTGGCCATTGTTTCGGATGCCTAACCTTATTTGACTATATCATAGGAATAGTTTGGCTAATCATCTCTTATGCATGTGTCGATTATGATCGACGTGGTGATTTCTTTTGACCTTGAGTTGAATTTTGGGGGCGAAGTTCCTTTAAGGAGGTAGAGTTGTGAAACCCTGACCCATTTTCTTTTTCGGCGTTCTTTTGATGCGCGTTTAGCGTTTTTGCTTTAGCATGTTTAAATGCTTTTTACATGCATGATCAGGGTTAGATATGCATGCGGGCAGGTTTCCCGGGGCCGTGGGCCGTTGTAGAGCGAATTTCAAAAATTTCAAAAAAAGAAATTTTAGAGGCCTATAAATATCTAGAGTTAGATATTTTCCAAAACTTCTCCAACAAGTTTCTTGTTTTCTCTCTGCCTTCTCTCTAAGTTCTCGGTGGCCCGGTGCTCGATTTATGACAATCAGACAGCAAATTCTTGCTATTGGCGCAGTGGGCTACGCGTTCATCTAGATAAAAATCTATTTTGACGAAGCTTGGTTTTGTACGTGATTCGAGGCTTCAAGTTTTTAACTCACCGAGGTAGGATTCTAGACCCGACTGTTGTATAAGGATGTTACGAGTAATCGTGTGTATTTTTAACGGTTAGATTGCTGTAGATCTGAGTTTGTTTTATGTTGGGGTTTTGGGCTAAAAATCCATTTTTTGGCAATTTTGGTGGATGGAATCGGGTGTCGAGTATTTCTTTTGTGGTTTTGAGGTTAAGCTTGGGCGTTTGTATGTCTGAGGGTGTTTGAGGGGTGTTTGAAGGCTTTGATTCAGGGTTTGGAGGGCCAAACCCGTAGCTCAAAACGGTTTCCGCTTGAGTTCGATCGACTGGATCATGAGGTTCGGTCGATTGGACCGGGGTTCTTGAGTTTGTTCGACTGGGCCATGGGGTTCGGTCGACTGGACAGTGTTTTGAGGTGTTTTGGCGAGAATTCTAGTGTGATGTTCAGTCAACAAGGGGTTGGGGTCTAGTCGACTGAACTTGGGCAGTGTTGTGTTTGTGGTTTTGGTTGGTTTCTTGGTTTCCAATTGGTTTCTTATGGTATTCAGTTGAATGATTATGGGGTTAGTCAATTGAAATACTGTTGGATGCCCTTTTGGGGTTCAGTTGGTTGTGCGGTGGGTTCGGGTATCATGTTGTGGGCCCGGGTGTTGTGTAGGTGTTATCCTCGGGGG
>JAULJZ010217430.1:0-41429 GCA_032270985.1 Heliamphora pulchella | reverse complement strand
TCGCTGCGTCTTTTCATAATTGCAGAAACTGCTAGTAGGTATCTGTGTTCCACTGGAAGTCTTACTCATAATTACTCTCCAAGTCCCTACTGTAACCCTATATATATGTGGGTAGGCTGGACCAGTTTTAAATCATATATCATATTTTGTCTTTCAAGACTAAAATATATATGGATTTTTCCTGTACGAGTTCTCGATAGTCCGTAGCCCACACTCGTTCGAGGATCGCATACGAGAAAATGGTAGAAGATCTGATAGGAGTTTCAATTCGGAATTAAATCGTAGTTGAAAAATAGATCGACAAAAAGTATTCTTCTAAATTAACTTTGGTTGCACGGATTTTATTTTAATCGTTCAACGTCAAAAGTTTTATCTGGAGCCTATTTCAGCGTTTTCACGTCCAATTAATTTTTTACTGAAAATCATTTGCAAAAATAATGATCTTGGCAGTTTTGCCTCCAACATATTTGTGGCATCGTATAAGCATCGACAGGCCATCTTGAAAGCATTGAATAGTGTGGACTTCCCGATTGACGTATCTCCCGATCAGTTGGTCAGAATGCTTATGCCTGAGAAGCAAACCAATGTTATCGCCTTTAGTGACAAGGACTTTCCAACCGATGGACCATCTCCCAACAAACCGTTACACTTAACCGTTCAGTGTTTAGGAAAATGGGTGTCGGTTGTCTTAGTTGACACCGGTTCGGCTCTCAACGTATGCCCACTACGAACTGCTTACTGTTTGGGACTGAAGACTTAAGACTTCAAACCTAGCGCGCAAGGAGTACATACATACGGCAACACAAGAAAAGACATGTTGGGATTGGTGACCTTCACTGTGATAGTAGGGGGCGTTGGAAAGTGAGATGGAATTCCATGTTCTCGATGTTCCAGCCTCATTTAATCTTCTGTTGGGAATACCGTGGCTACATGATCCGACAGTTAGAGCAGTTCCATCGATCCTGCACCAAAAGATGAAGCTAATCAAGGAAGGAGTGACTGTCTCTATTTTGGGCGAATCTGGCTTACCCCGATCAGTGACACTACCCCGCTACTCGAGATTCAGCATAAGGAAGAAGACCTCCTTCTAAATGGGTTCGTCTTTGATGAGACTAAAGCCATCCAAGTTCTGATGAACGAAGAGGAAAACTATGTGAACCCGAAGGTTGTAGCAATGATGAAGGCAATGCCCTATTTTCTAGGAATGAGACTAGGCAAACACATACAAGGGATCTCAGAACCAATCACTGTGCATCACAATCGCCATGGGCATGGACTAGGGTACAGGTCAGAGATGGAAGAAGCAAAGATAGAGAAATACGAGCCAACGTCGAATGGTCGTTTTGTCAAGGAAGGGAATGATTTCCCTTATCGTGGCTTTCCCGAACCATGGGTAGAGGAGAAGACTAAACAAAAGCTGCCAGGGCTGGAGATTTTTTTCGGCCATCAGTTGTTTAATAGTGAGGAAGAAGCAAAAATATGGCAGATGGGATTCACTGAGAAAGTACCGATAGACTGGCTGGTTCATTGCGCGGAAGGAGATTTGAGTTCTTTTTTCAATGAAGAGATGGCCCGGGTGCGTATAGCCATTGATGAAGACAAGGACATGCTAATGATGGAAGTCGACGCACTAGCAGATCACACCACACTTATCATGGATGCTGCTAAAATGAAAAAGAGTCAATTTTTTGAGTCTTTTCTTATGCATGATGTAGTAAGTGAGTTGGAGTCTGAGTCTATTGAACTTGTTTTCACTGAATCTGTGAACAATATTTGTAGCAACGAGTCTTCCGAGAATGCGTCTGTTAGCATCTCGAGCCTCTTTTGTCTTGAGTCTCAGGTTGTAACCCCTCTTGATATCAATGAAATGAAATCGAATTTTGCTTGCTTCGCTACATCTCAAATATTTTTTCTTGATTTCGAAGATTTTAATGAATTCGAGGAGGATATCTCCCAAAAATTAAAACTTTTAACCGAAAAGGAAGAAGAAGCACGAGCTAAACCTGTGATTGAAGAAACTATTTTAATAAATCTTAATAATGAAAAAGATCCACAAATGGGTCAGGTTGAATCTACGCTGTCTTTAGAGGAACGTGAACAATTAATCTTTTTATTAAAAGAATTTAAAGATATTTTTGCATAGTCCTACGAAAATATGCTAGGCATAGACCCTGACATTGTACAGCACCAAATCCCCCTTTTTTTCGATGCCAAACCTGTCAAGCAGAAATTCAAAAGGATTAGGCCAGATTAGGTGCTCAAGATCATGGAAAAAGTTACCAAGCAGATAGATGTCGGATTTCTCATGGTTATGGAGTATCTGAAGTGGGTTGTCGACTTCAGAGATCTCAACAGGGCTAGTCTTAAGGACGACTTCCCTCTCTCCTACATAGACGTATTGGTAGACAACACCGCCAAGAACGCGCTCTTGTCTTTCATGGATGGATTCTCAAGGTACAATCAGATTTTGATCGCGCCAAAAGACCGAGAGAAGACTACCTTCACGACACCTTGGGGCACCTATTATTATACGGTCATGCTATTCGGACTAAAGAACACGGGAGCAACTTATCAAAGGGCTGCGACAACGTTATTACATGACATGATACACAAGGAAGTAGAAGTATATATGGATGACATGATTGTGAAGTCCAAAACCCGAGAAGGGCACGTCGTCGCACTAAGGAAATTCTTCGAGTAGATCAGAAAGTACAGAATGCGCTTGAACCCGTAAAAGTGTGCCTTCGGAGTTACAGCAGAAAAGATACTCGAATTCATGGTCACACAACGAGGCATAGAGGTGGACTCATTCAAGATCAAAGTTATCCTCGAAATGCCCTCTTCAAAGTCCGAGAAGGATGTAAGGAGTTTCTTAGGAAAAATTCAGTTCATCGGCCGATTCATCGCCAAACTGACCACTACCTGTGAACCTCTATTTTGACTTCTAAAGAAAGGGACCAAGTTTAAGTGGGATCAGCAATGTCAAGACGCCTTCGATGCAATACGAAACTATCTACAGAATTCTCCAATTTTGTCGCTACTAAAACCCGGCAATCCTCTGATACTATACTTATCAATGACTAATTCGGCAATAGGATGTATGTTTACACAAGAAGACGAAGCCAAGGTAGAAAGAGTTGTTTATTACTTGAGTAAGAAGATGACCGAATACGAACGACGGTATACGCCTTTGGAGAAGATTTACTGGGCACTAGTCTGGGCATCCAGAAAACTACGCCATTACATGCTAGCATACCAAGTTGTTCTAATCTCAGGGATGGACCCGCTCAAATGCCTTTTTGAGAAGCCAGCACTGACAAGAAAGTTGGCTCGTTGGTTACTCATACTAGTTGAATTCAACTTGCAGTATGTCACAAGGAAGTCAGTTAAAGGGAGAGCCGTTGCAGAGTTTTTGGCCAACCACCCTATCAAAGGAGAAGAAGAACCTAAATTTGAGTTTCCTGATGAGCAAGTGTTGAAAATTGAGGAGGATCTACGGACCCTCTATTTTAATGGAGCCTTGAACCAATGCGGGTACGGGATAAGAATACTCCTCATCTCCCCCAATGACTCCCATATTCCGTTGGCTTTTAGGTTGAGTTTTGAGGTCACTAACAATCAGGTCGAGTACAAAGCTTGCTTAGCCGAATTAGAAGCCACCTTAGAACTAGGGGCAAGAAAGTTGGAGGTTATAGGAGACTCAGCTTTGGTTGTATCTTAGGAAAAGGGAAAATGGAAAGTTAAAGAAGAAAAGTTGGTTCAGTACCACCGAGAGCTTGAAATAATGATTTCCTACTTTGAAAGCATGGTGTTCACCCATGTACTGAGACTACAAAACAAGTTTGCTAACACCTTGGCCACTTTGACATCAATGATAAACATACCACCCGGGGTAAGAATAAGGCCTTTGGAGATTCAACAAAGGGATACACCTGTAATCAGCAACAATGTCGTTACCCAAGAAGCCAATGACGGGCTACCATGGTATCATGACATTTGGAATTTTATTGAGAAAGGAGAATATCCTACTCGAGCTAGCAAAAAGGATCAGAAAGCTATTAGAAGACTCATCGCACAATTTGTAATCTATGGAGAAAAACTATACAAAAGGGGATATCTGGGAGTCGATAAGTTTTGTGTCAACACAAAAGAGGGGCACGAGTTGATGAGAGAGATTCATAGAGGAGTTTGAGGACCTCACATGAGTGGGATGATGCGAGCTAAGAAGATCCTACACGAAGGGTATTTCTGGATGACAATAAAAAGGACTACCACCAGTTCGTCTTGAGATGCCAAAAATGCCAAATCCACGCAAACCTTATGCATGTACCACTGTCTCAGCTTTATAATATGACAGCGCCATGGCCGTTCTCAATTTGGGGAATCGACGTGATATGGAAGGTTACACCCAAGGTATCGAATGGGCACGAGTTTATTCTCGTGGCAATAGATTACTTCACAAAGTGGGTCGAATGCCTCTTTCTCAGTCCTGAAGGCCTCCCAGGTAGCTAGGTTCAACAAGAAAAATCTCATCTGTCGGTATGGAGTTCCACATGAGATAATTTTTGACAATGATTCCCACTTTCAAGGAGAAGTTTTAGACCTCTTGAAGGAGTATCAGATTGTCAGCCACAAATCTTTGTTGTACAGGCCGCAAGCCAATGGAGCTGTGGGGATACCGAAAAAGTTGCCATTTGCGCTTTGGGGATACCGAACATCGATTAGAACTTCTATTGGAGCAACGCCGTATGCTTTGGTCCACGAGATGGAAGCAGTTCTACCTATAGAATTGGAGATCCTATTTCTAAGAATAATGGTTGAAAGTAATATTCTCGAGTTAGATTGGCAGAGGAATAGATTCGAAGAGTTACTCCTGTTTGATGAAAGGAGGCTTAGAGCCATGTTTCATGTTCAAGGATATTAGAGAAGGATAGCTCAGGCATTTAACAAGAAGGTTAAATCTCAGAACTTGAAGAAATGTGACCAGAGCTCCATTCTTTGATCCAAGGGGCAAGTTCAAATCCAATTGGGTTGGACCCTATCTCATCAAAACCTTGATATTAGGAGCCATTCTTATGGATCTAGACGAAAATATTTTCTCTACACCTATCAACTCAAACCAGCTCAAAAAGTTTACACTTGATGGAAAGCCCGCAAAAGGATAGCATCAATACTCGAGTGTAACCCGAGCCTCGAACTACATTATAGCCTGATTCCCCTTTCTTTTAGATATGTAGGCAACTTCTGTCAGAAGTTCGGCCCAAATCTTTATTTGAAATTCCCCCCTTTGCAACCATGTTTCAAGTAGTAGGATCAATGTAAGAACTTGTTTTAAGTTTTTCTGATAAAATGGTTATATCGTAAGAACGAAAATCTAAAGAACAGTTTTTAAAAGTCACCATAAACAAGAAGTGGAGAAAATTTCATTAATGAGTTTTACCAATACAATTTTTAAAAGTAAGAGAGGCTCGCAAGTCCTCGTCCTAAGAAACTAAGAGAGAAAACAAGCAAGATATTGGGACACAACAAAGCAAAGTCAAAACCATCTCCTCTTTTTATCTCCTCTCTATCCTACCCTGCGCTCTATCTCCGCCTGCAGCCAAGCCTTGTAACTCTCAAAAATCCCGCTCTCAAAATCCCTGCCAATCAGTATCCACAGTTGAGAAGGTCAAGCCTGCTGGTACTGACCCAAGAAGGGGGTCCGATGCGGAGAATTGTACAGATGATTCACAGCAGTCTCAGGGTGGATCTGAGTACACCCGAATTATGGAAGAATGCAATAAGGATGAGAGAAAGTGGTCAACTTCAAGCCGACCAACAGGAGCCTTGAGTAACTCACAGTCGCAGTAGTTATGGAAGATATCTTCAACCAGGGGCATAGCCAAGAGATGTCCTCCCTAGTCAAAGAACTCAGGTAATCCTGCCAAGCAGCCTCGGTGGAGCACAGGTGATAAACCTGACGACGAGTTGAGGATTTCACAATGTAATTGTCATATACGGGCTTCTCCAGCAGATTCACCTTCTCCATCAGCCAAATCTGAGATAAACGCATGAAAAAGGAGAGCTGAGTGGGAAAATTCGAGAAATATAGAAAAAGGAGAGTTGAGTGAAAAAATTCGAGAAATACAAAAAAATGAGAGCTGGGTGGGAAAACTCAAGAGGAATATAGAAGAAGGAGAGTTGAGAGACTACCTGCAGCAGGAGAGCACTATCAGCGAAGTAAGGGGCACCCTCAGTATAGACTGCATCAAGCCCATGGAGCATCTCCACAAGGACTAACGGGACAGGATCCTAGCCCTCGTAGATCTAATGAGCCACATTTACTAAGAAAGAGCTAGCCCATCCGTCCGAATGACCCAAGAGGAAATGAGTCAAAAGACATATACAAAGAGCATACTGGCACTAAAGCTAAAAAGAGAAGTCACCAAGAGATCCCCGAGGCCCGAAGCGGTCTATGATCCGTGCCACATCGAGAAACCCATCATGGGTAATGAGAGAAGCCTCACGTTTGGAATAAGCACAAAGCTGCATCAACCCATCCCTAGGACTTGAGAAATAACCACAAAGCCACATTTACCAAGGAAGAGCTAGCCAGCCCATCTGAAGGACCCATGAGGAAATGAGTCAAAAGACATACAAAGAGCATACCGACGCTGAAACAAAAAGAGAAGTCTCCAAGAGATCCCCGAGGCCCGAAGCGGTCTATGATCCGTGCTACATCGAGAAACCCATCATGGGTAATGAGAGAAGCCTCACGTTTGGAATAACCACAAAGCTGCATCAACCCGTCCCTAGGACTCGAGAAAAGCGTAGGGACAATAACCTCTTCTCGATCTGAAACCTCTAGAATGGCCGAAAAGTCCTCCACTGTTGGACATTGCTCCTCGACACCAAAATGAAATACATGTATCTCGGGATCCCACAGCTGGGCTACTCCTCGTAGAAGATGCCAATTGACCCTCAGAGTTCGCAAAGAGAATAGCGCATCTAGACCAAAGTTTAGTAAGATTTTGCGCTCAATCAGAGAAAAGTTGCTCATCCAATCCAACAGAGAGTTGTTGTAAGAGTGGGCCATGAAGAATGCAAAGAAAGTGTAAGATATCCAGAACAATGGGGTCTAAAACAGTTGCTCCATTTTATAGATCTAAAAATGTTGAGAACCCACAGAATTTGCTCAAAGTTTCGTGCCAAAAACTTTTATTACGGCAGCCACCTTTTTCCAATGACCGTTAACTTCTTACCTCACGGCTATTATGTTTTCCTCCAAAACCTTACGGCCATGATATTCCAAAGTCTAGGCCGTAAACTTTTCTCCATAAAAGTTCAGGCCGCCATATCCAAAATCCATGACCGCAAGATCATCTCTCACAGCCGCATCTTTTTTTATGCAAAAATTTTGACAACATGTCCCCATTTTGCCAGCATGCATAATAAGAGTCTAAGCAACTTGCAACAAGGAAAAGCAGTTTATATAGCAAGGTCACAACCCATGAATCGTATCATCATGCATAATAGGAGTCTAAGCATTTCAAAAATGATTTTCATAATATAATAATCATAAGGCATCCATGATAATCAAAAGTGTGAACCAAAGGACACGAAGGCTCAACCCATCATAAGTAAAGTAATGTGTGTATGTGTGACGTGGCACGCGGGTCAAAAGAAGAACCAAAGGCATGTAGGCCCATCCATAATATCGGTGCAGTGTGTCAATGTATGTAAGAGTAGTGAATCAGTGAGAATCAAAATCAGCGTATCTGTGTGGTACGACAAGATAGAGTATCAGAATGTATCAAACGGGCATGCAGGCCCAAACAAGAACAGGCATGTAGGCCTGCATGAACAGTGAAGAAGAGAGAAAAGACGTCAGTGGTAGAACAGCAACAAGTCAGTCACTCCCGTCGGGTCCTCCTCCTTCGAACAACGTAGCCACCCTTGAATGACTCCCCGGATTATGACCTAATCTCTGCCTCCAAACCAGTGGCAGTCTGCGCAGTACTGGAAACCTGGGTCCTAGATAAGGAAGTAGCAGCAGTAAAATCAGATGAAGCCACAGCAGGAACAACTGGCGCGGCAAGCAGTGTATGGCTTTCACAAGTCCTCAGCCCCCCACCCCAACTACGCTGAAAGAAAAAGGGATCACATCAGACAATGGCAGATATTTGTGAAAGAAGATTGTAGAAATGTAAATGTGAGCAAGGAGGGACTGAGTACCACAGCAGGGCCACCCTGAGGAACAAGAGGCTCCATGCCCTGGGCTCGGAAAGTAGCATCCCAGCGACAAACCAATACCATCAACCTGGAGATCAGGTGAAGGCACTGGTTGCACCACTTTCGGGGCATCTGTCAAGAAAAGAACCAAACCAATTCAGTGCGGACAAGAGAATCAGTGCAGTTAGATATAAGGGGCGGTATGAAAAACAGAGGGAAGAATGTCAATACCTGCTCTACACCGAGGGGAAGGAGAATCTCCTGGGCTGTTGGCTCGGGGATCCAGATCTGGTGAAGATTTTCATCTACAAAAAGCGTCTATTGTCCATGGCAACTCGGGGTGAACACGACTCGAGGCAATGGGAGGAGGACCTCGCACAGCAGAACGGGCACCCATAGCAGGCATAAGCCTCTCTCGGGTAAAGACCATATAGTCACGATCCTCACCCTCGATCAGCATAGTAATGTCAATGCCTGCCATGGCGTGGGTAATCTCAGCCGTGTGGAGGGTGTCAGTCTGATGCATCCCCATCGGAGGCATCCTCGGGATACGAAAGTGATCATACCCTAAAGACTGTCGAACCATGCACTCACCGAGGTACCACTCTCTACAGAATGGCCCCTCAAGCAAGACGCGGGTTCGGGTAGCCTCTCGGCTCTGCATCAGGTCAACACCGGCTCGCTCCTCCATGCCGACACATATATCTTTATGGACCTAAGGATCGAGGAAACCTGTCAGCAAGCAGTATATGCAGGAAATGAGAAGAAGGCACTGAACACGAGCATGAATGACGTACCTGGCCAGAGGTGAGAGTGTCCAAGAAGTGGCGATCGTCATCCAAGTCCTTTTCGCTGGGCTTCGTACCCCAATAGCGTCTGGCCCATCGAAGTGCCCTGGGGATCACAAGGGAGTCATCGCAAGAGTTTGCCAACTGGCGTCTACCTAAGAACTCGTAGGCCCAGAGCTGTAACAGATCAAGGAAAGCATCAATTCAGTTGAAGAAGATACGCAAGTATGGAAATGAAAAACGAAAAGCGGAGAAGAGAAAGCAGATATACCTCCCAGATACGCCAGTACCCACCTATGCTTAGATCAGAGGTCCTGGTGGCAACACTCATGTACCCGTATAGGGTTGCCAAGGCAGCTCCCCCCAGTCATAGATGACGATCTGGTCCACCACCACCATAGCAGCGAGGTAGTTGAGGTGCACCTTATTCTCTAAGTTGGGGAATAAGGCTATCCCGAACATATAAAGCATGAAGGCACGGGCCACCCACTCGAAGTAGTGGACCTTTGTGCAGACGAAATGATGAAAGATCTTCTTCAGCCAGATACAATGTATGCTCCCCTTGTCGATGGACAGGGCCACATGACCAAGGAAATAATAAAGATCCGTAGGGCTTCGACAGATGTCAGGATCAAAAGGGATCGGGTCACTGCCCTCTCGAATCCCGGTGATAAGAGAAAATTCAGGAGGACTAAGAGGGTAACCCTGAATGTGGGCAGATGGAAAGTATTGGTGGTGTCCCACCATCTCTCTGTCAGGGCAGTGAGAGTGACCTAATCATTGCTGGTTCCCTCCAGCGTAGTGATAAAGCCACCGAAGCCCGCCCGATGAACAATCTCTCGCCAGTGAGGAAACAGGGCCGTATACCACTCCAGCACATCAGAAGAATCGCCAAATCCCCTGATGCGCAGTCTCGCCTAAAATTAAAACAAACGACATAAATCAACGAACAAAAACAACAACAGGAACAACAACGGAATTAACGATAAACGAGAATGGTAATAGAAACAACAATGAAATATGCGACAAGATAGCTAAAACTGATGGTAATCAAAACGATGCAAAAACAAGTCTCAAAACCAACCTACGCAACCCGGACCCTGTCCCATTTTCAAAACAAAATGAGAGTTTTCAAACTTCTAATTCAATTTGAAGTACGTTTTTCATCCACAACCGGCGAAACTTAGGATAATTCAGGTTTTAGCGACACAATCTCACTTTAAATCAAATTTATTTCACTTAAGACTCGAAATCTTGCCCCCAGTTTAAAACCAATGACGAGCCTAATTCATTTCAAACAATGGTATCCTACTTCAAAATTCAACGGGAACCTGACTTCATTCCCAAAACACAATCTTAGGTCAATCTCATCTCCGATTCAATCCAAATCAATCAACAAAGTGTTGAAAAATGTGATCTTAGAACTCAATCCCTGCTTAACTTGCCCCGACACGAAACTCAAACGAGACGATTCGATTCAAATTCAAATGTTCAAGATCAATACAACAATTAAATCATTTCTTTTAACCTAGACCCTAACTTTTTTCAAGCCCACCCTCAATGCTGAAAAGCCCTCAATCAAACCCATATCAAACTCAATCTAACCCCACTTCGAACAGATTCAACTCCGTCATCAACAACTCAATAAGTTATGTTTCATTTTAAAATCATACTCAAATTCAAAATTCGAAACCCAAATTCAACCCATTAGTTCCATTTTTCCAAATCACTCTAGTCCCTTAAACTGTTTCAAACATGATCTAAACCCACGTTTTAACACAATGTTCCCAAGTTTTCAAAATTTTGACGTCCACCTAGATTCAATTCAATCAACCCGTTTTCAAAACAAGACCTAGCCCAGAATAAAAAAAAATCAAACCTAACCGAATCCAAAATTCAAATCCATCCCGAAATCTATTTTCTATGAATCTAAGCTTGTTTTAAACCAAATTTCAAGTTGAATCATAGGCTCATTTAATATCCAAAAATTCGTTTTTCGTCCAAATTTAGAAGTCCCGTTATTTTAAGATCCAAAATCTCGTCTCATCCAAGAGCAAGGGTCCATCCAATCTGAGTCAAGGTCTAAACCTAGTTAAGTCCAATGTTTCTAATCAAATCCAACTCCAACTCAACGCCAATCCCAAACTCTGTTCCATTTCAATTCAATCCAAACATCTAAATTCAATATTCAAACTAAATTCAAATTCAAGTTCACTATTCAAGACGAGTTCAATGCATGCAATATCAAAATGATCGAACATTCAAATTAAGCTTTCAACAAATGAAATAGTGAAAGTTTTCAAGACATCGGCTTACCTCAAGATTTCGGTCCAAGAGATGATCGTCACGGCACCGTAGGAGGACCTCCGGCTCTGCCACCACGTCGGGAATGACGAGTCTCTTCATGGCCAGCCGCCACAATTAGTGGTTCACCGAGTAGTACGTTGCGGAGTCAAACAACTCCAACATCCCGGGCACCCCTCCAACCTTCAGTGGCTCCTCACTCACGTCGTCGCCATCACCACCATCGCCACCATCACCTACGACCTCTTCATTGCTGCCAACAACTGGCGCCACACCACCCACAGCACCACCACCACCAGCCGCGCCGCCTCTACCTCTACCGGTGTTATTGTCACCCACAAACCCAAAACCTCCAACCATTGTAGAGAAAACCAAGGAGACGAAGGAGACGATAACATCTTCAGAACATGAGAGAGTCGGGAGGGAGGATGAGAACTCGAGAGAGAGTGTGAGAAAGAGAGTCGATGTTGGAGGCAAAACTGTCAAGATCATTGTTTTTGTAAATAATTTTTGATAAAAAATAACTGGACGGGCCTTCGCCGAAATGGACTCCAGATAAAATTTTTTGATGTCGACCGATCAAAATAACATTCGTACCACCACAGTTAATTAAGAAGAATACCTTTTTGGTCTATTCTCCAACTACGATTTTGATTCTGAGTTGAAACTCCCGTCAGACCTTCTACTGTATTTTCTTATGCGATTCCTGAATATAGTGTGGGGTACAATCCTTCGAAAACTCGTACCGACAAAACCTGGTCAACTTTAGTCATGAAGACAAGTTATGAATTTGGTTCGTCTACCCGCATATTTATAGGGCTACAGGAGAGACTTGTGGAGTAATTATGACGAAAACTTCTAGTGTAACCCAGATACGTATCTAGCGGTTTCAGCAATTAAGCAAATCTCTCAGCTGTATCTATAATTATAAAAATCTTATAACGGTTTCTGCAATTTCTATAAAATACTAAATTACAGTTCACACCACTAAAAATTGTAATTTCACTCTGACCCATAATCTTAAGACCTTCTTGTATTGAGCTCCTGTTATTAAATACTTAACTCATCTCCCCATGTTAAGATTTTCGATACCCGCCAATTAAATTTAATTACTGATAATTTATTTTAATTGGCATCTTAAAATTTCTTAAGCCCTTCCGCTTAGCTTATTTGACCACCGAATAATCAAATCCACCTACAAGGTTTGGCCCAATCAAGACTTATAAGTTTCTTTAAGGGGGTTTCGTCAATCCTGATCATTCGAGACGTGGATTCTGTCAATAATTAATAATCACCATATAATTAATACTGTTATCCAACTCACCAAAAATATAGACCCATATAAGATCACACCCTTTAATGAATCAAAACAACGAATATTAAATATGCGCAAATCAATAATTATTTCAGGATTAAGAGCATAAACACTCTACGTAATAGCCTTGGGATGTGAATTAATTTATATAGTCAGTATAAAATTAATTACCCCAATGTGACCCGTTCAATACACACAAAGCATACTAGCACAGATAGTCAGAACAATAGACGACGCTATTATCTGTTCCCCATAACTAAGACAGGCTTACTAAAACTCTTTGCTACAGTCATACTGATGGTATGTCCATTTTCATCTAAACTGTGGACAAATTCTTATATTCTGCAAGAACCTAAAATATGCTATTCTGTGTGCAAGTTGTAATCTAAATATCAGATTAAATACTGTACAAAATAAAGAACATCCATGCATAACATTAAAGAAATGATATTCTATACATTACTCATTAAGATTCTCATAAAATGAAAAAATTAATTTTATTAAAATTAAATTAAATACTAAAAATTTAGTTTTCAGTATGCAGCCCTAACAATCTCTTACTTATACTCAAAAATATACTGCCATACATCTAACTCTCATGCCCTCTACATAACTATCAAAAGTCTTAGCCGGTAAGTATTTTGTAAAATGATCTGCAAGGTTGTCTCCAGATGCAATTTTGGTCACAGCAACATCGCCCTTCTGTACAATTTCTCGTATCAAGTGATACGTACGCTCAATGTGCTTTCTTTTCTTGTGGACTCTTGGTTCTTTCGAGTTTACAACTGCTCTGTTATTATCACAATAAAGTGTAATAGCCGACTGAACTGAAGGGACCACATCGAGATCCAACAGGAAGTTTTTGAGCCAAATAGCCTCCTTGGCTGCTTCAGAAGCTGCCATGTACTTGGCCTCCACGGTAAAATCAGTAATGCAGGACTGCTTGATACTCCTCCAACTAATAGCTCAACCTCCTAAGATAAACACATATTCTGAGGTAGACTTACAGAAGTCTTTGTCTGACTGAAAATCTGAGTCGATGTACCCTAAAGGTACTAAACTGTCTGCCTGATAAATCAATATATAATCCTTAGTCCTTTTCAGGTACTTGATTATATTTTTTACCGCAGTCCAGTGTTCCTACCCTAGGGTAGACTGATATCTACTAACCATGCCAATGGTAAAGCAGATGCCGGGTTTAGTGCAAAGTATAGCATACATTAGGTTTCCTAATGTCGAAGCATAAGGAACCGCCTTCATCCTCTCTATTTCATCAAGTGTCTTAGGGCATTGATCCTTGGATAGAGTGATTCCATGCCTGAAAGGGAGAAATCCTTTATTGAAATCCTACATGCTAAAATCAGTAAGGATATCATCGATATACTTTGCTTATGATAGGCCCAACATTCTTTGTTTTCGATCTCACACAAGTTTAATCACAAGGATGTGAATGGCTTATTCTAAGTCCTTCATATCGAACTGCACAGATGACCATACTTTTACCGTAGATAATGCCCCTACATCATTTTTAAAGAGCAAGATATCATCTACATAAAGTACTAGAAAGATCACTGCGCTTCTATCACGCTTCTTGTACACACAGGACTTATCTAGACACTGATCAAAACTATAACAAATTATGGCTTGATCAAATTGAATATTTCAAGACCTCGATGCCTGCTTAAGTCCATCAATGGATCTCTTAAGCTTGCACAACATGTGCTTTTGGCCCTTCGCTATGAAATCATCTTGTTGTACCATATAGATAAACTCGTCAAGATTTTCGTTAAGAAAAGTTATCTTAACATCCATTTGCCAAATTTCGTAATCGAAATGAGCAGCAACAGATAAGAGAATCTGGATAGACTTAAGCATGGCTACTAGCGAAAAGGTTTCCACATAATCGATTTCTTCTTTCTAAGTGAACCATTTTGCAACAAGCTTGACTTTAAAAGTTTAAACCTTCCCGTCTACTCCTCTCTATAGATCCACTTGCATCCAATGAGTTTTATTCCTTCGGGTGATTCTACAAGTTCTCAAACCTGATTAGAATATATAGATTCCATCTCAGAATTCATAGTCTTTTGCTAAAGATCTGCATATTTGTCCTAAAGTGCTTCATTGTAGTTACAGGGTTCGATATCCAGTTCTGCCAAAATCTTGTCAAAAGACTCTCCCAAGAATATATACCGATCAAGTTGATGAACAATCCTCCCACTACGATGAGACACTACATGTATTTGTGTACTAGCAGTAACATGCTATGCAGAATCTGAACCCTGTGCATCAACACCCTGTTCATGATTTGCACCAGTCCTGAAAATCTTCCCACTATAACGAGGCAATGAAATATTGGTGACATGTGATTCCTCTTCCATTCTACTGGTATTTTCTCTTATTTTTTCCGGAACAATATTACTTTTAAGCCTGTGGTCTATAATATAATCATCTTCCAAGAATCGGGCATTGGTGTTAACAATGACCTTCTGATTCTTAGTATTATAAAATAAATCACCATTCGTTCTCTTGGGATACCTCACAAAGAAACAGACTTATGTCCTCGATTGCAACTTACCCGCGTTTCCTTTCAGCACATGTGTTGGACACCCCCAAATCCGAATGTGTTTCAAACTAGGCTTACGCCCGGTCTACAATTCTGTGAAAGTAGAAGGTACTAAGTTCAGAATGTAAGCCGTTGTCTCTTATGCAAGTCTCCTAAACGAATCGGGTAATCCTAAATAACTCATCATGGATCTTACCATCTTCATAAGAGTCCTATTCCTTCTTTCTGATTACACCATTCTGCTGTGGAGAGCCTGGTATAGTCAACTGGAATATAATCCCTTCTGATGATAGATAGTCCCTAAACTCTCTAAAGAGGTATTTTTCACCACGGTCGAATCGAAGTGATTTGATACTTTTACCTAGACATTTCTCCACCTCCGCCTTGAATTCTTTAAATTTCTCAAAGCATTCAAACTTACGGTGCATCAGGTAAATGCATCCATACCTTAAGTAATCATCAATGAAACTAATGAAGTACTCAAAGCCACCTTTAGTCCGGATTGTCATAGGACCACACACATCAGAATGAACTAGTTTTAACGGTTCTTTAGATCTATACCCTTTGACCGAAAAGGGCATCTTGATCAACTTATTCTCTAAGCAAGATTCATAGACTAGAAGTGTATCCACTTTCAATGAACTCAAAGGTCTATCTTTTACTAATCTATTTATCTTTTTTAGATTATTATGACCCAAGCGTAAGTGTCAAAGAAACGTTTGGTTCATTGAAGAAGGACACTTTCTATTATATGGTAAAATAGATATGTTATTCAATTCAATTAGTTGCAGTATAGGAGAGATAGGAGATACGACATACAGATCATCTACCAATGTACCAAAATAAATAAAATATTTATTTTTCTTCACAACCACAGAGTCATCAAAATGAACAGAATACTTGTCCTTTATTAAACGCGAAACTGAAATTAAATTTTTTCTAATCGAAGATACATAAAGATAATCTTTTAGAAGTAATATCCTATCTCTACTAAAACTGATAGTGACATCTCTTATTGCAACTGCTGCCACCCTTGTATTATTGCCCATGTACATGTATATTTCTCCGTCACTGAGCTGTCAGGTTTCTTAAAATCTCTGCAATGAATTGTAAACATGATTAGTGGCTCCCGTACCTATACACAAGATACCGGTAGATAACACCGTTAAACATATTTTCATAACTAATGAACAGAAATTACCCTGATTGTTCTACTTTTTGAGAAATACTGGACATAACTTTTTCCAGTGCCATGTCTAGTTGTAGTGAAAAGATCTACTTTATGGCTTTTTCACACTAGTATGTGGTCCACTAATTATCCTGAAAATCGTACATCCCTGTTTCTGAACCTTTTTTAGAAACAAACATATTTTTTGGTATTGGAAGAATACTCTTAGTAGTTAAAGCCATATCCAAGTTACTTTTCCAGTAAATAAAATTTGGTCCCGTTAGTTTGTTTTATTTGAGTATAACCGTGAGTGAATTGAAAGCCCTTTTATTTTTGAGAATTACATAATTAAAAATTACCGTTAATTATGATGAGCAATACTTTAAATTTATTTTAATTTGGTTCCCTCTATCATTTTTTAAAAATTCGCCAGCAGCATGGTACCCTGTGAATAACATGCCTCGATGGGAGGAGGTCTATTATCCATCGTTTGTCCAAATATGTCAATTCCTATTAATTTTACTATCTAGGCAACTGACCCTACCAAATAAAATTAAATAAATGACATAATTTTGACCTAGTAAATAATAGCAATGACTCAGATGGAGATGATACTATTATATAGAGCTAAGTGTTAACCATCACCTAATTCCAAATCAATCGCTTCGCAATGAACTCTTCAAATGAAGAAGTGATTCACACTAACAATTATCTAGAATTATACCTAAAAGAGATTTGTACTGGCGATACCGCAATTAATCTATCCGATGGGGAGGAAAACCTTATTGCCAATACGCAAGATTTAATTACATCGCCTGCAAACTGGTAATGGAGACCGCGGGATTTATCTATGAATAAATTCCCTCTTCCTTAGAATTTTAAAATATTTTTTATGGTTATAAAAATCTGTTTAATTAAAGTAAATTTATTAATTTTGAAAATCACACGATCTGAAAGAATCAAACATCTTTCCGTGTACACGATTCCAATGATTCTGATTTGTCAAACTATCTTTTCGTGTTTTAATGCGTAACAAATAAAATTCAATAAATGCACAGTTTTTCCTTCAGCTTTTCAGCTAAGGTAGTGATTAAAGGCATTTAATTACTCTATTTTTTGTTACACATTTTTCAAAAAATAATAATTTATTTAGATTTAATATTTTTCTATTTAATTAATTCAAAATACAGAATTAATTTTCACATTTTTTCAAGATATTTGATTTTATAAAAAAATCACCTTAAACGTGATATTTTGTAAAAAAAAGAATGTCTAAAGTTTTTCTATTTAATTAAAAACTTTAATTAAAAAATTTAATTTAATTTTTTATTACAAAACATTTAATTAAAATCGATTTTTCTGAATTAATTAAATTAACAAAAAAATATAAAATAGATATACATCGTCCATGCAGTTCATATGAATATAAATGCAAGATATGTATATATCCTGATTTTATGATCGAATCGAAACTCTGAAGAGTTTCATTCTACTGTTGAAAATAAACTGTAAGAATCTCATTCCGAACCAATTTCCTGCATCCCGATTGCATCGGGATTGTCTGATACATTGTGATATAAAAATATATCACAAGATGATCAAAACATATTAGAATATCACGTTCAAAACAACCCGAACCAAGCCACCACTGCCACCGGCCAAAGCACCACCGTTGGCGCCACTAAACCTCCACCTTTAGGCAGCTTTTGCCGCCACTCCCGAGCTCCATTTTTTTATGTTGTTTTTTTAAAAAAATAGCTCTCGAAAACTAGTATTTTTTTGTTAAAAAATTAGAATAAAAATAGTCCCGAAAATGACCAACGAAACAGCCCAAAGCCGCCGTCGCCGCCGCCACTGCCCACTTCAGGCGCCCGTTTGGGTTTTTTTCGGTGGTGTTTTTGCTCATGTTTTTTTCTAAAAAAATAGCACTAATATCCAGCCTTGAAAACAGCCCTGAACAATGCCGTCGCTTGTCGCCAAAAACTGCCGCTGTTTTCCTTGCTTTTTGCCGCATGTTTGGCCTGGTTTTTTAATAGTGTTTTGGACAACATTTTAAGGTATGTTTGCTATTTTATGCCTAAAAAATTGTTGAAAAAATTGTTTCAAAAACATCTCGAAAAATCAACAAAATCGGCCCTGAACCGCCGCCGACAAAGCCGTTGATGGTGGGCTCTTTTTGTCAATTTTTTCTGCTATTTTTGACTTATTCTTGTTGTTGTTTTTAATGCATAAATTCTATATAAACTCATAGAAAAAATTATTTTAAAATTGTTAAAAAATTATTTTAAAATTGTTAAAAAATTATCGCGATCTCTGGCCCATAAAAATGAAAACCACCGCTGGTGCCGCCTCTTGTTCTTCGTATTCTTGGATATTCAATCTATTTTTAAATATTCTAAACTGATATTTAAAAATAAATAATTACTATTACATCAAAACCTATGTCCCGTAGGCTCACATTCGATCTAGAAAAAATTTAATCTATCATGATCAAGTCTCGTGATTAAAAAATTAATTATAATCATCATCTAAACTATTCAATCAAACATGAATAAAAAGATGATCATAAAACAGAGATTATTGTGCCTGCAAAATAAAATTAGCACAGTTCTAAATCTACCGGGTCCCTCGATAAATCATAAACAAAAAATAAAACGGCTATGATACCAATTGTTGGAGGCAAAACTGTCAAAATTATTGTTTTTGTAAACGATTTTCGATAAAAAGTAACTGGACGGACAATCACCAAAACGGGCTCTAAATAAATTTTTTTGATGTTGAACGATCAAAATAAAATTCGTATCACCACAGTTAATTTAAAAGAATACATTTTTGGTCGATTCTCCAACTACGATCTTGATTCCGAGTTGAAACTCACATCAGACCTTCTACTGTATTCTCTTATACGATTCTAAAATGTAGTGTGGTTACAATCCTTCGAGAACTCGTACTAACAAAACTTGGTCAGCTTTAGTCATGAAGACAAGTTATGAATTTGGTTCAGCCTACCCGCATATTTATAGGATTACAGTAGGGACCTGTTGAGTAATTATGATGAAAACTTTTAGTGTAATCTAGATACATATCCAGTGATTTTCGTAATTATGCAAGCCTCTCGGATGTATCTGTAATTATAAAAATCTTGCAGCAGTTTCTGCAAATTTCATAAAATACTAAATTACAATTTATACCACTAAAGAACTGTAATTGCGCTCTAAACCATAATATCAAGACCATCTTGCATTGAGCTTCTATTATTAAATGCTTAACTCATCTTCCCACGTTAAGATTTTCGATACCCGTTAATTAAATTTAATTACTGACAATTTAATTTAATCGGCATCTTGATATTCTTTAAGCCCTTCCGCTTAACTAATTTGACTGCCGAATAATCAAATCCACCTACAGAGTTTAGCCCAGTCAAAACTTATAAGTTTTCTTAAGAGTTATCGTCAATCCCGATCCTTCGAGACGTGGATTTCGTCTGTAATTATTATTCACCATATAATTAATACCGCTATTCAACTCACCGGAAATATAGACCCATATAAGATCGCACCCTCTAATGAAACAAAATAACGAATATTAAATATACGAAAATCAATAATTAATTCAGGATTAAGAGCATAAGTACTCTACATAATAATCTTGGAGTGTGAATTAATTTATATAGTCAATATAAAATTAATTACCCAATGTGGTCCTATTCAATATACACTAAGTGTACTAGCACATAGAGTCGGAATAATAGACGACGCTATTATCTGTTCCCCGTAACCAAAACAAGCCTACTAAAAGTCTATGGTATATCCACATCCCTCTAAATTGTGAACAAATACTTATATTCTACAATAACCTAAAATCTGGTCTTCAGTGTGCAAGTCGTACTCTACACACCAGATTAATTATTGTACAGAATAAAGGACATCAATGCATAACATTAAAGAAATGATATTGCATACATTACTCATTAAGATTCTCATAAAATGAAAAAATTAATTTTATTAAAATAAAATTAAATATTAAAAATATAGTTTTTAGTATACAACCCTAACAGTCGAGAGAGAGAGAGAGAGAGAGAGACGAATGAGAGAGGAGAGAGCCGTTTATTTGTCTGCACAAATGAGATTTTCGAACTAGACCTGGCTTTATGTTCTGTCATCGACTTTGCGACCGTGAAGTTTGAGTTGTTTAAAAGTGGTGGCCGCCACATCCGAACCCGAGCTGCCATGTTTGTTTGTAGAGGCCGTAACTTTTTCCCAAAGGTTTTTCACGGCCATGTGGTTTATATTCCGGATGCTACATTCCGAAGGCATAATAGTGCAGACAGCCACTTCCAAAAGTAACGGCCGCTATGTTTTTATGCCACCGCCTTTATAGACCTTTGAAGCTACCCTCATGTGGGTCTTGAACGAACCAAAAAATCTTTTAGTCGTTCTTTATGTTCTGAATGCCCATTTGAAAACCTCGGTCCTTGTCACGACTTAAAACCGATAAGTTTACATCCCTGATTCTCGTCACGACCTAAAGCTGATAAGTTTGCCCCTTCTGTCCTCTTTATGACCTTAAGCTGACTTATCGGTCTTCGCATGACCTAAAACTGTCCCTAGCATCTTTGGTCCTCCTCATGACCTTAAACTGACTCTTCGGCCCTTTTCATGACCTTAAACTGACTTATCGGTCGCCGCATGACCTAAAACTACCCCAAGCACCTTCGGTCCTCCTCATGACCTTAAATTAGCTCATCGATTCATACATGACCTAAAACTACCTCTAGCATCTTTAGTCCTCCTCATGACTTTAAACTTACTCTTCGGTCCTCCTCACGACCTTGAACTGACTTATTAGTCCCCGCATGACCTAAAATTACCCTTAGCCCATTTGGTCCTCCTCGTGACCTTAAACTGACTTATCGGTCCCTACATAACCTAAAATTGCCCCTAGCATTTTCAGTCCTCCTCATGACCTTAAATTAACTCTTTAGTCCTCCTCATGACCTTAAACTAACTTATCAGTCCCCGCAAGACCTAAAACTGCCCCTAGCACCTTCGGTCCACCTCATAAGCTTAAACTAACTTATCGATCCCCGCATTACCTAAAACTGCCCCTAGCACCTTCGGTCCACCTCATGACCTTAAACTAACTTATCGGTCCCCACATGACCTAAAACTGACCCTAGCACCTTCAGTCCTCCTCATGATCGTAAACTGACTTATCGGTCATCACACGACCTAAAACTGTCCCAAGCACCTTCGGTCCTCCTCATGACCTTAAACTGACTCTTTGGTCCCTGCATGACCTTAAAATTCCCTTTTACCCCTTCAGTCTTCCTCACAACCTTGAACTAACTCATCAGTCCTCCTCATGACCTTAAATTGACTCATTGGTCCTTTCACGACCTAAAATTGATCTTCGATTCCTAGATCCATGTTATGACCTTAAACTTTCTTGCATTGCACTTGTTTTCATCGTACTGTACCTACTATGCATCATGATTAGCCTGTTTGCATCATATGCATTGCCCCCACGAACTATGACCGGTCTGATCCTTTACAATAGAGATACGTAGGAAGCTCGATGGAAATTTGAGTTCGACGACGCTTTTATACATGTTTTGTTGGTGCCTTAAATTGGCGGCGTGTTCAATCGGTTTGTCTCTGGAGTTTTGACATTTACTTGTACCACGAATTATTGTAAGCTTTGTCGAAGAGGGGTAATGTGACGCCCCGTCTTTTGGACACATTGAGACATACATAAGTATAATTAAGAAAAATTTTATAGCCATTCGTTCATAGTTGCATATGATAAATTCTACATCATTAAGAGTTCTGAACTGTTCAAAATATATAGCGATTACAATTTCACAAAAGATTTAACAAGAATTGTCGGGGTCGACTGACTAGAATTGTCGGGTGAACTTTAAATTCTTCAGCTAGAATTGTCGGGGTCGACCGACTCCTGCCACTCACCTTGTTCTTCAAATCCTTCTTCTTCGGGGGCGACTTTCTTAAAGAGTTCCTCCTCCTTACTTGTGGCACGAATGCCATGAGTCAAAGCTTAGAAGAAAACACCATAAATCTTCTGACCAAACTCACAACAAAAAATTTTACAACGCATATCATGTAACACTCAGTACAATTTAAAGTCAATGAGACAGACAAATTTGACAATTACAGCAAGGCAAACATATATAAGAATAAGTGTATAGATACGTGATGCAAATGGGTGCGGTGTAAGTGCCCAACTTGACATATACCCAGAATCATAACACAAATTCCACGCTAGGAATTTTAAAATAGACTTTATGGGAGTTGATCACAAAATCTATTATTGCGCCTCATTACAAATAGTAAACGCTCGCCTAGACTTTATGCCTCAGTTGTTTTACTCAATAGCAACGGCGTGGGGTCCGAGCCCCCTCCTAGGCTACCAAAATAATTTTCCTACATCTAATAAGTCGATTTGTCCCACCTTAAGACTCGTGATGCCTTTGTCGGTGTCAATCCAAAGTCTAAGCCATTGAAATCAGAATGCTAGTGACGAACCCGTGGTGCCCAACAATATATATAAATAACAAATTTTTCTTTTTGAACACCGGGGACACGCACAAGGTGCTCAGAGGTGATATATCCCAAAACAGTTACAAAAATAGATGCCAGGGACCCCCTAGACTAGGTGCCAAGAAAAAGAACAATTTTAATATATTCCAACCCACAATGGTAGATACGAAGAGGACTCCAATATGCCGAAATGAAAATGTGGCAATGCCCATGATGCACAATATGTATATCATGTACAACTATTTATAGCATGGCGTCTAAGCATAGTATAGTACATGGTACAACTCATTAAAGCATGAAGTACAAGTATATGAAGCACAAACTATAATTCATAAACATGGATTCAACTTAGCGACATGAATTTTAATCATCAAATAATCATTTTCATACACTAATCCACCAACATAATTTAATTAAAGCCTATATTTTAAGTCCCATAGCATAACATACCACTATACACTTAATAAAATTAAGGTAAACGTTCAAGTGTCCATTTAAAAAACATAACAGTGTTTTGAGGTACTTAGACATGGAGTTAAGTTCTAATTTTGGGACACTAGTTAGATAACAATATTTTTTTACAACTTTTGTGTTTAACACTAAGGTCAGATCCTAAGGTAAATGGGTCATTTGTTTTATTTAATAGAAAATGATTCAGCACTTTATAAAGAAAGGTATAGAAATTGAGTCTCAGTTGGTCACGATTTTGGGACATCAAATCAAGGGATATGGGTCTGATTTTTGGATATGTTCTATTTTAATGTGTTCTTTACAAGTTTCATATTTAGTGTTAAGGGTAATTATTTGGAACAAGTTAGATAATTTGGCCATTTTATAAAATAGGTTCAGTCAGCTATAAAAGGTTCAATAGAATTTGGTTACAACAGAGAATGTACAAACATTCTAAGGGACCATCTAAGAATATTTAGATCTAGTTTTTGGTCAGTGAATAGTTTGATATGTTATCTACACTTTTCATGAAAACCACGTTTGGATTTGGTCATTAGAAACATGAGTTTCTAGTCATGCAAAAACATGTGACAAAGAGCTCTATATGTCATAGATTTACAATAGTGATTTTGAGGTGTGTTTTAACTTATCAAATATCTATATTTTAGGCTCGTGTTTGGTGGAAAGCAAGATAAATATGTTGTCTACAAGTGTCATGTTTTAACCTAAGCTCGGTTCTCATTCTAACCTATGGTGTTTATGTTTGTAATTTAGGGTGGTCAGAAACTGACACTCTTTAGAAAAATGGTATATCTCGAGTTCTACCCGATGAAATCACTTCAAACCAATTTTATATGAAAGATAACTTTAAGACCAAGCTCTGAAAATAAAAATCACACTTAGATCATGTTTCTACAATTAGATATGATAAATCAAATTTCAGGACAGAAAGTCAAAATAACCTAAAAATCAAGCCTTTTAGAGTTGTGTGTCCTAACTCATGGTGTGTCAAGATTTGGTTTTATTTCTTTGCATGCATGTATTTTGTACATAAACATTAAAGTTTCAGAACTCATATAAGTTGCTAAACTCAAAAATAACCACATGCAACCATAACTAAGAACCAACTAAACATGAGCAGCCCCTACTTGGCCCTACAATGCCTTTTTGATTAATTTTTATTATTATTATTCTTAAATGTGTTTATAGAGATGAGTTGAGGGATATTTTGTAAGAGAATAACAGGAGGTTTATAGGAGTTTACTTACTCGTTTGAAGACCTAAAATGGAGGATGGCTAGGACTTTGCTTTAATATGGCCTTCTTATATCCTTCTTCCTTTTTCTCCTTCTTTCTCTCTCTCACTTTGAAAAACACTTAGAACACTCAATTCTGGTCTTTCTATCTCCTTAGTGCCGAAAACATGAAGAGGAGAATGGGGGGTTTAGGTCGTATTTTATAGGAAAAAATGGTAGTGGAAGCAATTATGAAGGTATAAGCCATTTTTTAATTTTTCAAATTTTTAATTGGTTGCATGGGGTGGCCATAGTCTTTTGGGGACTTGTATTTTCAGACATGGCAGGTGGGGAAGTCAGCTAAGGGCAGTTTGGGTGGCTCAATGTCTGATTTTGTATAAATTTAGGGTTTAAATTATGTTCTGATACAATTTTGTGCATGAAAACATCAAAAATTTTAATTTAGTATACCTTTTTGGTGTCTTTACCTACTAAAATATATTATTTTAGTATGTTTATAATTAATTTAGTATTTTCATGAATTATCATAATTTTTATAGCAATTGATTAAATAGGTATAAGCTTTTAAGTCAAATTAAGCTAGTTTGACAAGAATTGAATTTTTAACTTATTTTAGTGTGTAAGAACATTAATAATGATTTTTTTGCATTTTTTAGCCTATGATATTATATTATTATATATATTATATGTTTAAATAATCTTGGGTCATAATACTGCTAGATTTGTACAACTTTTTCTCATGTTTGAGCTTTAAAAGGTAAAAAATGACTTTTTGTACACACTTCCTAAGGTGGCAGGCCATTTAAGATTATTTTTGTCATTTTTATTATTATTTTGTTTTTTATTACTTAATTGTATTTAAACATCTAATTTAGGGTGTCCATGTATCAAAATTTAAATTTTTAAGACTTTTTACTGTACTATGGGCAAAACGGTTATTTTACCCTAATTATAAATATTTTTAATTTTTAACCTTATATTTCATATTATTTACTTAACTTAGGATGCTATGAGACTTCTCTGAGTATTAGGGCTTCACTTCTGAGCATTAGGTCTCTTTAGGGTTTTCGGGTCGAGTTTGACTTTTTGATCTTCTAATGACCTAAAATCTTATCGATTTACCGTTGCTAATACTAGGGTTTGGGCCGAATCGCTACATGGGTCATTACAACTAGAGTCCAAATCGAATTGCCACAGGCAACTGTAGACACCCCAATCTGACCAAGCCGAATCTCAGGCACCCGTCTCGAATGCGCTCCAATGACGAAAGTACGAGAATCAGGCTAAAAAATACTCCCAAGCAAGCAAAATCACGAATATAGCTCAAAATCCAAGGAAAACCCCTAAAGACCCTCAAGCTGTGACATTTGTGTCATGGCCGTAACCTTTTTGCAAACTCTAAACCAAGTCGTGACTTTCTTTGTCATGGTCGCCGCTTGTTTATCCAGGCCGCGACTGTCCTTTTCACCACCATAAAGGTGGCGACCGTCACTATGAAAAAGTAAAAAGGTAGCGGCCGTCACTATTACCCCTTTTTGAACAGGTGGCAGCATCCCAGAAAGGGTTTGTGTTGCTCGCCTTGCCTTTAAATAGGTGGTGTTTCCAAGTAGAAGAAAAAAAAAACCTAGAGGCTCAGGCTATGCCCAAATACTCCCCCACCCAATATTTTTCCATCCATTCTACACTTCCTGAGCCTCTTCCATGTTCTTGCTTGCGTTGAAGGAGTTCTTGGAGCTCATATTGGCTTAAAGATAGCATATTCTCACTCCCGAGAAGCCATTCGAGGTGGATATTCACACGAGGTAATCTTAGGGACCACGACTAATCTATAAACTCTCATCTTCTTCCTCTCGAGGGTGTCGTGGATAAGATTTCTACTGTTTTATTACTTATTTACCATTTATTTCAATGTAAGTATTGTTCCTTCAAATTTTTCATTATAAATAGTGTATTCATAGCTCTCTATTTCGTATATTTATATTTGTTTTTATTCTGTTTCGACGCTCACGAGCACACTGAGCACTTCAAATGCTTTCTGGGGTACTAAAACATGATGGCCGCAACCTTTTCATGTCACGGCTGTATGTTTTGTTAAACCTACAGTCATAGCCGCGAACTTTTTGCTAAGGGTCGGTACATTTATGCCTTATTTACTCACGGCCACAATATCATATTATTATAGCCGTGATATTGTTTTTAAGGCTAAAAACATAAAAACTTTCTTTAAAACTCTCTCATATTTGTTTATTTCAAGATTATATATCCTTTTATTGCTCTGTTCAGCATTTTCTCTTTTCTGTATCTCAGTTTGTCTTCTTGTTGAGTAACGAATGGTAAATCTGGCCTAGATCAAATGGGTCATGATCTCCATTCTGTACATTTTGTACACATTTTTTTCTATATGTTCTGTAGTTATAAAAACATAACTACCGCGACCTTTCAATGTCACGGCCGCGTGTTTTGTTAAACATATAGTAACGTCCGTGAGCTTTCTACACTTGGCCAACACTTTTTTTTCCTTTGTTTCTCACGGCCGCAACATCATGTTGTCATGGCCGTGAGATTCTCACAAGGCTAAAAGCATGAAAATCTTTTTGAGAACTTTTTATCATCCCTTTATCTTTAAAGTCTTTCTTCTCTTTATTTTGTTTTGCATATTATGTATCATAGTCCATGTTCTTGATGGAAAATAGATGGTAGCTCTGGCCTAGACTAAATGGGTCACGGTCTCCATTATGTATACTCCATTTCTCTCTGTTTTGTAGATTTGTAAACATGACGGCCACATCTTTTTCTTCATATATGTTACGGTCGCCATATTCTTTTGCAACAGCTGTAGAGTTTTGTGAGACCAATGACATAAAAATGTGTTTTAAGCATTCTGTTGTTCATTTTTGTCATTTTGTGTATTCTGTTTAGAGTTATTACCTGTATAGAGTATGAAGGATGATAGATCTAATTTGGAACCAATAGGTTATGGTCTCTGTTCTATGGATCATGTTCATTTGATCTTGTTTTAAGAATTGTGCAATGTTTATACCCTTTTTGTACCCTTAAAAAGTACGGCCGCGACTTTTATTTGTTACGGCCGTGAGATTTTTCATTCTGTTCCTCGTGATAACATCGTATTTGTCACGGCCGCAAGTTTTGTGACTGTGTTTGTCACGATCGCAACATTTGTTGCTACGATCGTGAGTTTTCTGCATGTCTGGTAGCTTAAATATGATGTTTAAGTCTCTTCCGTTTATTCTGTACAGCCTGTTTATAGTGTAACGCCTCGATTTTTAAACAATAAAACTCCATGGAAATCGAAACGAAAATAAAATTTTATTTGTAAATGAATTCTCAAAACACGCCATACTAAACCAAAAAAGTTATTTAAAAGATTTTTTCCATCCAAAAACCTCTTTTCGAAACAAAATCAAACTTTTGTTCACAGCGGCTGTCCGCTCGAGCGAGCCCTCCACCACTTGAGCAGTAAGACACCTAAGAGATTTTGAAGTCAAAAACTAAAAAATCTTCCCAAGTCTCAAAAACACACCTAAAAACCTTATCTTTGAACAAAGTATTAAATAAGCAAAATATAGGGACAAAACATTATTTTGATAAAGAAACTTCTTCTTTCAATCTGAAAACTTGGATACCAACGTTTTTATACCATATCCAAACATTTCAAACCGAGAACTCACAAACCAAACACGAGCCCACGCCTCATATATAAATAACATATGAAGCCATGGCCCTAAGGCCTTACATAACATGCTTTAGAATCCAAATCATAAACTTCAGTACATGATCCCATAACAAAAAGGAAAACTAGAAAAAGTCTTCTGCCTCCTACGGCTCCTCTAGATCATCCCATGTGATCACAATCACCTAAAAAAAATTTTCAAATCCCACAACGTTAGTCAAAGCTCAATAAAAAATAGACTAGCATGAATTAAAAGCAAAACATGCTAACACGAATAATATGAATATCCCGACTCACACGAGTCTCAAAAACAGTTTTACTTCTCAAAATCACAAGTTTTCATATCATTTCATAACATTCAACAGTATAATAATCACACAACAACCATGTTCACATGAGTCTCGAATTCTTTTACGGTCTTTCACCATAAGATAGTGCTAACCCAATCATTCAATTCTTTGCGGTCTTTTACTACGGAACAACTATTTGCCCTAATATGCAACTCTTCACGGTATTTCACCGTAGGACAACGGCTTATCCTAATACACAATTCTTCACGATCTTTCACCGTAGGACAACAACTTGCCCCAATATGCAATTCGTTACAACGACACATGGTATGACTTAACAGAAAGAGGTACGCACATAGCTATGTACCAAACATCTAATTGCACAACATCATATCTTCCATGTAGCCATCAAGATTAACCGACATCTCAATCAAATCATTTTAAAACAAGGCTCAGCCCCAAAGGTTAGCTCCAAACCTCTAAACTAGGATTTTACATACATTTTCGTAACTCATCCGATTTTCAAATCTCATCCTTCGAAAATCTCGAACACACCAAGTCCACCAACTTTGTAATAAACCACAAGATCGCACACATGCCTTTTTATCCAACAAACATGGTTTAAACACCAAGTTCAACAATAAATGCATTTTTAAACGGTAGAAATGTATATAATCACACGTAGCACCCTTTTTAAAAGCAAGATAGTCTAGAATCCTACCTCGACGAGTTAAAACTAGAAGCTTTGAACACCGGCGAGAAATCAAAGTCGTCAAAATGTGATTTCGTTCAGATGAACGCGAAATCCACGGCAAAGATATCGAGGATCGACTATCCAAACACCAAGATTCGAACTCAAATCACACCGAAAGTTAGAGAGAAGGTAGAGTATATGGGTGATCTTACAAGAGAGAGAGAGAGAGAAGAAAGCTTACACAACAAGCTTTGGCACAAAGCCTGAGGCATAGGATGTTTTATAAATATCTCACACCAGGCTATCTACTCGAACGAACAAAGATCCGCTCGAGCAGTCCCCCACCGACTCAACTCTCTGCCACCAGCCCACCCGAGCGAACAGAGCCCCGCTCGAGCGGTCATCGCTCGGTGAAAACTCGACCAAAAGATGCATGACCAAGCCCACACATGCATAACACATAAAGAAACATGATATTCAAAAATGATAAAAGCGCTAATCAACACATCGAATAAACATAACAAAATAAAACAAAATCGGGTCTCACATATAGCATGTTAAGGACAGAAACATTATTGCATGACCCGTAGATCATTATTTGTTCGTTTTATCGCTTATTCGTAGGTTTTTCGCTTTGCTTTGCTCAAATGATACGTGCGGTATATCTAGAAATAATAACCAAGTTGCATAATCCTAGAAATCATAGTTAGGATTTTGTTTCGTTGCTTTCTTTTATTTAAACTCTCTTTAACCTCCCGTTCTATATATGCTACTTTTAAAAAGTTTACAACAAGAACCAATAATGACAAAGTAGAGGCCAACCTCACAGTTGGGCGAAAAATGTGTCTAGCACCTTCCCTTTTCATACCTTAGCATCCGAACCCTCTTTTTCTCTAGTTACATTTTTAAAAGACTCGCAACCTTCTTTTTGTTTTTTTTTATTTTTTTAAAAAATCAAGTGGTGACTCTATTTTTCTGAAAAGGATGCTCAGATATCTTGGATTTTCTTGTTTTGAAAAGAAATGAATGCTTTTCAAAAAACCATAGATATCCGGTGCATTCCGTAAGACCAAAAACACCTGCACCGCCCAATAGGCGCGAACCCGTTTCAGACTCCAACGATCTGTTCTGACTTCCAACGATCAGCAACGAACTAAAGTGGTAATAGAATTTTGAATTAATTTAAATAATTAAATTATTCAAAATCGAGAGTTTAAATAAATAATTTTTTTTCAAAAAGATAAGGGTTGACCCGGCCTGGCTCGTAACCCGCGGCCCACGGACCCGAGCCTAGCCCGGCCCAGCTGGGCGGGCAAGCGACGGTGGTGGCGCGCGCACATGTGGTTGGATTGGACCCGAACCCACACTTGGGTAGGTCCTCCCCCATCCACAAAACTTGGTACCCCTTGGAGCCCAAATCCAAATTCCAACTTGAGTCATATATGTCCCTTAACTTTCTCCCAAGTATTGTGGAATAAGGGTTAAGTTACCAACCTTTTGCTAACTTCAACGGTACACTTTTGGAGTCAATTTCTTATTCACTCGTTAACGGTTTTGAACGTTACAAAATTTATGATTAAACTATTTATGGAGATGAACATATTAGAACTTGAAATTATCAAAAAAGATTAATCATATTCAAAATTATTTAGTTTCAAAGTTAGCTAAAATCATTTTCAAAAATGTTCAAAACTCACTTATTTTCCAACACTAAAAAATCCCTTTTTTAAAAAAAAAAAAATGTTTGCAAAAAATTGGTCCGAACAAGGTCTAAATTTTTTAAAAAATACAAACCTTTTTTTACGGGAAAAAGATATGTGCGCAAACTACTAATGACCGACCAAACATAGAAGTGAGACAAAGATTGAGACTCTGGATACCAAGAGTTAATGGATCATAAACTCTTGGTATTCAAAGTCTTAATCTTTGTCTCACATCTGTGTTTTGATCGGTCATCCGTATCTGTGCACGTAGTACAACTGTTTTTGACATCAAACAATTTCAGACTCTTCCCTTTCTCTCTCAACTTTTTTATGCTTTAAATTCACGACACGATGTGTGGCCACAAAATTTTCTACCTGGTTACTTGAAAGCAAATAATTTGGTGAATGGTTCCTCCTCAAGGCATTTGTTGTGCTGTAAATGAAGTTTATTTTTTAAAAAAATTATTATTGAAACCGTTTATATTATACAACTCATCCATTATATTACTCACACAAAAAGTCAAATCTATCAAACAATCGTTACCATATGATCTAACACATTTGTAATTAAAAAATGAATGATAAGTATACTTTTTGAAATAAATAATTAAATAAATATAATCTCAAAACAATTATGATGAAATCATATAACTAATTTTTTCCAATAAATATGATTTTTTGTGTGAATAGTGTAATCAATATAATGAAATCATATAACTAATTATGTCCAATAAATTTGACTTTATTGATAAATAATACGCTCGTTGACCAATCACACAATTATGCATATTACTTTAGAATCAAAGTGAAGTACTTAATTGGTCTCTTTCTTACATTTTTAAAAGTTTAATTTTTTTAAAAAGAAGTTTTTTTTTTTTTAAGTTTCAGGGTGTCCGAACCAACTTATGCGTATCTCAACCCTTAATAGTTGATAGCACCTAAGAATTTTTGAACCTGAAACCTTAGAGAGAACAAATCACTAACTTCCAAATCTTAACTAAAAAAAAAGTCATCTTTTCACTTAGGCCCTATTTGGACTATCCTAAAAGTTAGTTTTTCTTCAAAAAAATAATCTTTTAACCTATATTGTTTGGTTTCCCTAAAAAACTACTAATTTTTTTTCTCTTTTTTTTTTTAAAGAAGAAAGCTTACATACATTCTGAACACACTATAATACCCTTAATTTAAAAAGTCAACTCTCCTTACAAAATTTAAAAAAAGAATTCATACCAATATCCCAAACACTACAACTTAAAAGGTTACTACAAAAAATCAGAAGATAATGGCATTTCAGATATTTTAATAAAAATCAATCAAGCAAAAAAGTTACTACAAAAAATTATCTCAAATAATTTAACGTTTTTTGCACTTTTTTCTAAAAAAGTTTTACCTCTTAAAAATTAAACTTTTTAGACATTCTGATTAGGCATTTAGACTTTTTGGCATTTCTACAAAATTTACTAATTGTTTTTATATCTTTTCCAAAAAAAACATATAAACATCTTAAACACTCTAGGTTTATTTTTAGAATAAAATGACTATAATACTCTCAATTAAAAGATTCAACTCTACTTTCAAAAATAATTGATTTTTAGTTATAGTTTTTGGGATAATAACACGATTTTTTGTTTGGAAATTTCAGTTAAAAATTCAAAAAATAAGTTTTAACACGCAAGATCCATCAACAAAAATTTTAACGCGCAAGATCCAATTGCGTGATTTTTTTCGAAAATACCCTGCAAACAGATAAATTTATCTGTTTTGCATAACAAACAAATAAATTTATCTGTTTGATATTCATCAGTTTAATATGCAAATAGATAAATTTATTTATTTGCATATTTATGCCTAACAGATAATGCAAACAGATAAATTTATCTGTATTCTTTATACATATTTTGAAAAGGCACAGATAAATTTATCTGTATTCTTTATACGTGCTTTGAATAAGATAGATAAATTCATTTATGTTCTTTACACGTACTTTTAATAAAAGACAGATAAATTTATTTATATTTTTTATACATATTTTAAAAAGACACAGATAAATTTATCTGTTTTGGGACATTTTTGTCTCAAAAAATCTTCTTAAGAATCTTGCGCGTTAAAACTTTTCTGAGAATGGATCTTACTCGTTAAAAAATCTTATACTGGATGAGAAATAGTAAACGGCCGATAAATTGGACTGTTTACCAATTTTCTGATCAAAAAGTCTAACATGTTAGATATTTTAACAAAATTTTTAAAAAAGAATTACCCAAAAAAATTATTTCACATAGTAATTCAGCGAATGTAATAATTAGGCCACTTTTCTTTAAAGAGACTAAATTGGTGTCACTACAAAATTATCAAATTTTTTTTTTGACTCTTTTTTGAAGAAGAAATCTTATATATATTTCAAATACACTAATTTTTTAAGAATAAAATGATTATAATATTTTTAATTTATAAATTTAACTCTTCTCGCAAAAACAAAAAAGTCGTGCCATTATTCAAAAAATTATAACTTAAAAATAAAAAATAAGTACATTTTAGATATTTTAATAGAAATTAAATAAGTAAAAAAATTACTACAAAAATATATTCCAAATAATCTAATTTTTTTTCTTCTTGTTTTTTCAAAAGTTGTCATGTTTTTTAAAAGTTAAACTTTTTAGACGTCACCGAACAGTCATTTAGACTATTTGACATTTCTACAAAATTTACTAATTATTTTTATTTCTTTTCCCAAAAAATGCATATAAACATCTCAAACACTCTGGGTTTTTTTTTTTAAAAAATAAAATAATTATAATATTCTCAATTTAAAAAATTAACTCTACTTTCAAAAACACAACAAAAAAATCATGCAATTATTCCAAAAACTACAACTTAAAATAAAAAGTATGGCATAATAAATATTTTAACAAAATCCAAAAGAAAAAAACTACCTAGAAAAATTTGGGTGTTTGACAAAGCTACTGCTAGTCGCTTTTAGTTTCCTGCTACTAATTTTAACTATAAGTTGTAAATTTTTTTAAACACCTATAACTTTTACTACAAATTATAACTATTTTTTTTTCTATTTCAACTATAAACTACAATTTTTATCAAATACTCACAACTTTTGCTATAAATTATAATCTACGAGCAACTAGTTTTAGCAACGCCAAGCACCACCATCATTTGACACAAGGTAATTTTTTTGTCCTTTTTTTATAAAAGTTAATTTTTAAAAAATTTAACTTTTTAAATATCTCAAATAATACCTTTCTACATATGAGCCAATTGTCCATCATTGTGAGGTAAGCAATTCACCTAATGTAATAATTAGGCCAGTTTACATGTTCTTGAATGTTTTGTTTTTCCTTCTTTCCTGATTTGCAGAGAATTGGCCTATTTTTTGATTTCTAACTTATGTGCATCTAGATTATTATCAGAATTTTGAAATTAACGACTAGGGATAATATTGGGGTGGGACGGGATGGAAATGTGGTCCACCATCCCTACCCTGTTTCCTATCAAGGCGAGGTATGGGGAAAAAAAATTTAGAAAAGTAACAAGGACGGAGCGAGAGCGAGGCCACATCGGGAATGTTTTATCATTTTAAAAGAGATTAAAACTAAAAACTACCACAAAAGTAATGCCAAACACATATAGTGTTTGTAGCTTTTGACTTCTCCCTACTAATTTTAATTATAAACTATAATTATTTTTAAATATTTACAACTTGTACTATAAGTTATAACTAACTTTTCTTCTAGTTTAACTACAAGGTACAATTTTTACCAAACAATCACAACTTCTATTATAAATTACAATCTATAAACCACTAGTTTTAACAATGTCAAGCACTATATTGACTTACTTGAGTCAAAAAGTAAACAAAATGATATTTTGGCCCCGATTGGCGACTAGCTTAAAAGCTATCTTTTTGTTTTTTGTTTTTTGTTTTTTGCATTGTTAGCCAAAAAGTTAATTTGGATTCAAAATGGATAATTTTATTTTTTTATATATTTGATATTAATAATTATATGTAATTCGTAGTGCTAGTAAATAAATTATGAATAAAAAATATTATTGTATTTTAAATGTGATGCTCCGAATTTTCGGAGGCATCTAAAAGCGACACTAATAAGAAACAGTAAAAAAATAAGCACATGATTCATACCCATCCAAACCAAAATAAAGTAGAGTATTAAAACATTACAGACCGAGAAAAAAATAGATAACAAAAATACATGCAACTACTTGGTAGTACTCGGGTCTCAAAAGACAAAAAAATAGCAAGAACTGGGGATTTGTGAGTCCTCGACTCATGAGAGCCACGGCTTTTCCTCTCCAACAGCCTGATCGTCGGGCTGAACATCCGATTTCTCAAAATCTGGCATAAAACACCAAGAGCCAAAACCTAACAAGAAAACTCTAGAAAACCTAAACAGTACAACTCTAATATGATCCAACTCCACAATCAAAATTAATTAACATGTGTCACGTAGCAAATAATAGGGAATTAATGAATTAGCATGTGCAATGATGCTAATGATGTCTTCTAGTTAATTACTAAGTTTATTAAAACCCTAAGTTATTCTAGATTAATCCAACCTTGGTAAACCCTTTAACTCTAATCCAATCACTATAGACTAAGTCTACAGACCGATTTTAAGCATTCCTTCAGCCATGAGATGACTACGTAGCCGAACTAAGCGTTCAATAGGGTCATCCTAATGGAAAAGTGTGAAAAATCATCACGATCAGGCCCTCAAATCTCAGGTCAAGGTCTAATGTGGGATCAACATATATTATATCATCAATTATTTCGCCACCCGAATCACTTTCACTGCGAGGTACCACCTCAAAATTTTTATATCGTGGCATACAAGTCGGAGACAAGTACACCCCAAAATCATTTTATTAGCAAAATCACGGGACACCATCCGGAACAAAACCATGTAGGGTTCATTTCATCCACCGTTATAATTTAAGTAATTCTCGCATATCCCATCTCATGGGTGATGAATGCATGTTCCATCCTAGGCATGAATATACTAATGTATGTGGTGCTGGAATTACGCCAAGACATATATAATGATTAATACTAATAATTCAATGAATGAACACAAGATTTTCGTGTAAGCTAAGCCACACAATCATTTAAGAGAGTAGCACATACTAATTAAAATTATTTAAGGTATTTTAGGTCTACAAAAAAATAACACTTAGTATGCAAAAAAAATATAAGATTAAAAAGGCCCATTTGACACTTAAGCTAGAATAAGGTTGGACATATTTTATAAAATATTTTTAGGGTAGCAATTTAATTTCTCTCGAACTAATTTTTAAATATGTGGTACATTAATATTTTATTTAACATCCTCTTGTAGAACACTTTTTAAAATTTTTAAAGATTTTAAGTGATTTAAATTCAACAAGTACTTGACTCAACTAATTCTCTGCTACACTTTAGACTATCCTGAGAGTTGTTGCGTTTTGTAAAATATTTTTAAGGCATCAATCGAACTTCTACCAAAGCCATTTTTTATATGTTATACATCTAGATGTCCTCTAAAAATTTTATGTAGGACACCAAACTCACTTTTTTGAAAAATGTTTGAGTTTTGAGCCCTCCAAGAAAATGTGATAGAACAGATGACTAATCCTAAATTCTGCTGTAATAACAGGGATTATAAAATATTTTTCGAGGCTCCAATCAACTTGTTCTTAAGATATTTTTGGACAATAGCTAGTTTTTAATGTATACTACATTTCATATGTAGAAAAATTTTCGATTTGGGTTATGAAAATAAAGGTTTTGGTTCATACAAGAAGATTGAATAAAAACGACCTTGAGAGACAGAATCTATCCACCCACTTTAAAAATAGGTTCGAGGCATCATACAGTGTTTAAATGGCCTCATTTTTGGTGGGTCGATAGAAAATAATATTATCTACAACTCTAGTGAACAAACCATTTTGATTTGAGACTCTGAAAATAGAGTTTTTAGCTCTGCAACGATTGCTGGTCCAGATTTGACACATTTTGGTAAAAACTTCATATCTTGCCTTTTATGCATGCAAACGAGTTTAAACCAATTTTGTATGATCACTAACACAAAAACCTAACTTTGGACATAAAATTTAGCCTTGGAAGATTTTGCTAGAATTAAATATGATTTTTCAAAACGAAGTCCAAAAAACAGTGATATTTGGAGAATTAAGTCTAACAACTTATTCATGTTCTACCATCATGCATGGCCTATATCTTAATTTTTCCTTACATGGATTATATTTATATTAAAATATATAAATATCATAATATTAAAATCACCAAAAATGCAAAAATTAAAATAAATTACATGCATGCAAGTTTTTAGGCACCAAGAACACCAAAAACCACTTCAAACCAAATTTCTAACTTATTTAACTTAATTTATTTTCTCTTCTTTAATTTTTAATCTTCAAGAATGGGGGGATAGGGATGAGAGATGAATGTTCTAGAGAGGATTTAGAGAGTTTTTTTTACCTTAGTTTTGATTCTTGAAGATTGGTTGGCTATAAATTTGACTTTGTTGCTAACCTCGCATTCTTCCTTTCCTTCTTTTTTTTTCTTTTTTTTCTATTTTCTCTCTCAACACTTGGCTAATTTCAGAATTTGGGACCAAGGGAGGAGTGTTGTACTGCTAAGGGGGTTGGGAAGAGGGATTTTATAGCCAAAATAGGAATGGGTGTGATCATGGGATCAAGGCTCCAAGCCAATGCATGGCTTTTTTATTTGACAATACACTAGCAAGCTTGTTAAGTCTTTCAAGAGGGGAAGAGGGTGTTTGACCGGCCAAGTCCCAAACCATGGGCTTGGCTGGTGATTTGATGGTTTTGGTTGTAATTTTGGTGATTTATGATGCCATATTTGTATTATATTATTTAAAAATTATTTAAAATTTAATTTAATATATATTTTTTATTCACTTTTTGATAAAATGGACTTAAATTATAAATCTTGAGATTAGTACATTATTTTTATAATTTAAGATTAAATTCCTTAAGTTTGATTACGATTGTGGTAAAGTGTGGGCCAAATTAAGTTTTTTTCATAAAGATGTATCGTTTTAATTTAAATTTATCACTTGGTATATATTGTTTTAATTATTTTAATATATTTGGATAGAATTCACTTATTTTTATATTTGTTTATAATATTTGACATTTAATTTATTTAATTAAGATAGTTAGTGTGCAATTTTGACAATATTTGATTTAATTAATAAGGGTTTAATATTATGGGACTTTAGAACTTTGGTTGTAAAATTTAATTTGGTTAACTCACACCGAATTAGTTTTATTAATCTACACATTTTTAAAACCAGGTCCTTACAACATTAAAAGTGAAAAAAAATATACATAGAATATTTTAAAAGTTTGTATTTTGATTTGATTTTTTATTTTATTTTTTTCATCAAACGAACAATTTTGATAGTTTGGCATTTTCTGTCAATAAACCAAGATTGCCAATAAGAGTTATCTAAACAATTAATTGGTAAAATGGTTATTCTCTAACCTTGAACAATTTGGTAATGGGAATAATTTTACTTAACAGTTAATGTACTAAACTATTTATTTTTTAGTAAATCAGGTGAGCCATTTCTTACATTACATGTGGAACCAACCTAATTATCTTTTTAAAAAAATTATAAAATATGATGTGAGGAACTTTATTTCCCTTTTGGTCAATCACTTGTCCTCCAAATAAATAAAGGGATTGGCTCAAAAAAAATAATAAGTGAAAAAACAGCAGCGTTTTAGTGAAACTGTTTGGTCCAGTTTTTTTTTCAACTGGAGACAAGCCAAGCCCTTTCTAAAATGTTCATAATTTTTTTTCTTTTTTTTTAAGAGTCTATATGCATCCAAAATAATTTATTTCTTTCGGAATGAAACAATTATAATACTCACAATAAAAAAAATTAACTCTATTCAAAAAATTAAACCAAAACCATGGCTCCGTTTGGGTGAACCTTGCTTATTTGTTTATTGACTTATTTGCTAATAAGCAAATAAGCCTAATTCCATTTAAACCAATTCGTTTGGGTGGCACCTTGCTAATTTACTTAGTTACTTATAAGCCAGTTATCCAAATGAGCTTATTTATTTATTTGTTTATAAGCCAGCTTATTTGACTTATAAGTTAGCTTATTTGCTTATTTGGCTATCCAAACAAGTTTATTTGTTTATTTACTTATTTATTTATTTTTAGCTTATTTAGTTATCCTAACGACGTGTCTTATTTTTTTGACTTGTAAGGTAATAAGCAAATAAGTATGATCACCCAAACGGGCCGTGTCATTGTTCAAAATACTATAACTTAAAAGTTAAAACTAAAGACATATTAGATATTTTAATAAAAAGTCAAAAAAAAAAAACAATTCTAAAATATTATCCTAATCAATATAACTTTTTTTTTTATAAAAAAAAGAAGTTAACTTCTTACAAGTAAAGCTTTTTAGACTTCTAAAATAGAGATTTATTGCCAATGACCAAAACGACATCCTAACGGAGACTTATTACCAAGGATTAAAAAATCCATTAATAGCTGAACAGAAACATGCGGGGAACTGAACGGCGAAATTTGCATCCTTAAAAGCGAGAGGGAAGAATCTATAAAAATTGGTAGTAATAAATTATTCACAAATACAATCTTAATTTTAACAAAAAAATTAGTTTTAACTCTTTAAAATATTATCAGTTTTATTTTTCATTCATCATAAAAAAATTTATCGCGCAAGATCCAGTTGGACGATTGAACAGATAAATTTATCTGTACAATTTTCAAAACATACAGATAAATTTATACAGATAAATTTATCTGTATGAAGAATACTGTGCCTTTTCAAAACACATATAAAGTACACATCTTGCCTAAATAAGTATACAGATAAATTTATCTGTATGAAGAACACTGTGCCTTTTTAAAATACATACAAAGCACACAGATAAATTTATCTGTTTTGCATAAATAAGCAGACAGAAAAATTTATCTGTATGAAGAATACTATACTTTTTCAAAACATATATAAAGTACACAAATAATTTTATATGTCTTGTATAAATAAGTAGACAGATAAATTTATCTGTCAAATTATGCTGATTTTATTAAACAGATAAATTTATCTTTTTAACATTTATCAATGTTAGAAATGAACAGTTAAATTTATATGTCTAACATTTGTCAATACTAGAAAGGAACAGATAAATTTATCTGTTTAACAAATTATGCTTGTTTTAAAAAATAAATAAATTTATCTGTTACTTGTGTTTATTTGACTTAACAGATAAATTTATCTGTTTAACATTTATCAATACTAAAGAAGAACGATAGATAAATTTATCAGTATACATTACATCTAATTCTTTTTAGTTGGTAAATCTGTGACAAATTATTTTATATCTAATTCTTCGATATTTGACATTTGTTCTTTTGAAGTTATGGTTGGATATTACAGTACAGTAAAAACAAAGCAAAAAATATCAAAAAGCTGCAAGTAATGTCAGACCGCTTGACATATCGCTTGAGCAGTCCATCGAGTGGTCAGTCTCTACTCTCGATTTTTATACCATGTATGCCACGACCCATTTCTTAGAATGGCGTACGTGACCGGCCAGTGAGTTAAAACCCACCCGAGACCTCTTTCTTAAACTTTATTCATAACTTTTTCTCATTCATAAATAACAAGAGAATAAATACTTTTATAAAATAAACATTTCATTTACATTTCTCATATCTCGTTTCAAAAATCTTCAAAGCATGCTAGTCGTGTATGCAAATGATTTTAAGCAGGACGTAACATATTCCAGCAAAACCTTCTTTTATGCAAAATCTGACATGTTAAAAATATGTCCATTAGCAAAACTAGTGTGAGATCAAAGATATCTAAGTTATTATCCATTTTTCATTTTTAGAATGATGTCCGAATAAACGGTTCTGCTAGTAATCCGGGGAGTTACCCCGCAATTAAAAATGATCATTTTCTAATCACCTGGCCGTGACTCGTCGCCCTTATTACATCACCTCGCTGGTATGCTTTATCGACCCCCAGCGGTCGGGATGCCGTTGATACTATCATTCTTATTTTCATAACATCATATTTTTGTAATTATTTTTAACAAAAATTATGGTGCACCTCAAAATCATTATAACACGGTAATCAAAAACTCAACTAACCTAGATATCAGAAGACTCACCTGATTTTAAAATTTGATTTAGAGAGTTTCAAAATTTGAACACAAATAAAAGAACTAAACTTAGCATAATTGTCATAAAATAATGTAAAATTCTTTTACGGCTAAAAATATTTGAGCATAAAAATGTTTCGTCAAAGCTAACTAACTGCATTTTTAGTACTAAATGTAAAAATTAAAACTCTTATTATTTTTATATAAACGAGTTGATTAATTAGGAAAACTAAT